>JABJVR010038550.1:0-32480 GCA_025773905.1 Chitala chitala
GCATGTGCCAGAGTACCTGAGTGTGTATCAGAGTACCTGAGCAAGTGTCAGAGTACCTGAGTGTGTATCAGAGTACCTGAGCAAGTGTCAGAGTACCTGAGTGTGTATCAGAGTACCAAAGCATGTGTCAGAGTACCTGAGTGTGTATCAGAGTACCTGAGCATGTGCCAGAGTACCTGAGTTCATGTTAGTGCCAAAGTCCGTGCTGTCTTCAAACACCGGGTCAAAAGTGATGCTTGGTACAGTGAGCGAGTTGGAGCTCACGTCCTTGTCACTCTTCACTTTCCTGCCCTTCTTTATCTGGCAAGAAAGACAGCAGTGAACCGGGGAACAGTACACGGTACAGTGCCATGGATGAGGGTGTTTTTTTAAGAAACTTATTCAATGTATTAAGAAATGACACAATTACAGAAACTTGGCAAGTTTGTTCCTACCACTTTAGGCTTAGGGCTGGGTGCGAAGTAGTTGTGGACAGTTGACCTCTTGCACACAAACATTCTGAATGTCACTGAGTCAGGTTTCTCCAAAGCAAAGCACCGCCATGACGTCTGAGGATGAAGATGATAGGAGAAGGGATGAGTGAAAGCCGTGATGTGCAATGTGCCTCTGATTGGGGTGAGCACAAGCAGTGTGCAGGAGTGAGCAGTGTGCAGGAGTGAGCAGTGTACAAAAGCAAAGGGCAGGTGAGGGAGATGGCAAGTGGCGGGCAAAGGGTGATGGCAAGCAGTGGGACAGCAACTGGAGGGCAAGGGACATGGCAAGTGGCGGGCAAGGGGGAGAACGAGCTGTGGGCCATACCTGTATGAGGTAGGCTGCCGCAGGGATCTGCCTGTTGAAGTGCTTCTGTCTCTGCTTCTGCTGGACCTTAAGTGCGAAGCCAGACCCCAGGATGCCCTGAGTGGAAACGGCAAAGAAAGGATCAAGCCAGGCTTGTTTGGTCACAAG
The DNA here is from genome assembly GCA_025773905.1 of Chitala chitala. Classification (NCBI taxonomy): domain Eukaryota; kingdom Metazoa; phylum Chordata; class Actinopteri; order Osteoglossiformes; family Notopteridae; genus Chitala; species Chitala chitala. Next base: position 946 of record JABJVR010038550.1, read on the forward strand.
CAGCTCACTGTGCTGACAGTGACCATGGAGACCAGAAAAGTGTCTCCCAGAAACACGTGAGCACTAGTGAACTGGACCAAGTGTGCAGATCACAGGGGCGTAGGTGAGCAGAGGCAACATGCAATGAAGTATGCAGCAAAGTCCCAGATTCTGCTTGGCTCCATGACTTACAGAAGGCAGGGCAAAGAAGGAGATGGCAAACACAGAGAAACAGGATGCTATGGTCTTCCCGATCCACGTCTGTGGCACCTTGTCTCCATAACCTATGGTGGTGACAGTCACCTCGGGACAAACAAGGCAGATGTTTGACTGTAGCTGGGAGTCTCCTGTCCTCTCTGAGAATGTATTTAAAAAGCCCCAAATGCAGGAATTGTCTGAGTTGAAGATACAGTGCAAAGATTATCTAGGCTCTTTGTCAACAAAGCTCTTGAAAGATGATCTTTTCCATCATGCTCCTTGTTTTGTATGCAGGGAGTGTTTCTCAAAAGGGAGTGAGGAGTGATAAAGGCAACAGCAAACTGTCACACTGGGTGGTCGTGTCACACCGTGGGGAAGACCCACGTGGGCGACCTCTAGCATCGGAGTGTGAAAACTCTAGCAGACTTGGGAGGGCCCACAATGCATTTGAGTTCACGGCTCACGGTATCAGTGTAGTCAGGAAAGACGAGAAACACACCCTGTTGCAAATAACATCACAGAGCGAAAGCCAGGAAGTGAAGATTGGATCTGCACCCTATAAACACTGGCTTCATCAGTAAATAGTGTGACTCTTTAAAACTTAACCGCAACAAATTTTTGGATTTTCAGTTTACTGTCATTGTAGTTGTGCTGCAGAAGATCCTACAGACAGCAGCTTTATACATTAGAAAGAATTTAACACAGAGTGTGTTATTGAAGTTCTGTATGTTGCCTATGGTATTTCAGTGGGATTTGACCCAGCAACCCTGCGGCGACACCAGTAGCCGCTGTCTGGGCCTTACCACTCCCCACCAGAGAGCATCAGCATAACTGCCGAACTCAGCGTGGCCGCTGCTATCCACGTCATCCTTCTCTGCCAGGTAGATGAAGTAAGATGAGAAGATCAGTCCAAGAAAGCCAATGTAAAGAGTGGTTATCAGCTCCTGGAAAAGAACGACATTGGAACTCAAGGCACTTGAGCTGAAACAAGCACAGGACTAAACCATGCAGCATGGGGGGGGGGCTTCCTTACTAAACAGCTGTGGGAATCCCTCACCACAGCTGGAATCCGCACAACAGTTATTCATAAACATGTTTATCTGAGGTAAATACCTTTGGGCAGAACATATGCACATGACCTAAACACCCTAATTAGAGGCTCGCTGGATCGTTAAGTGAGAACGGAGTGTCTGCACACTTATTATAGGTGTCTTCCATAACAATACAACAAAGTGACGGGGGGTGAAAAGCTTTTCTGCTCTTTTGCCGAGTCACGGTCGATTGTGATCACATGCTGAAAATGGTGGGATGTCCTAGATTCTGACATGACAGAGATACACATCCTCAATGAAATAACAATCCTGCCCCACCCATAACAAAAATTTTTTTAATGTGCGATGGTGTATTTTTCCTTTTTTTTGAGATCCAGGGCTCTCTGTGTGTGCGTGTCTGTGTGTGTGTGTGTGTGTGTGTGTGTGTGTGTTTACGAGCAGGTGTGGGAGTGTGTGGGTGAGCATGTACGTGTGTGGTGTGTGTATGTGTGAACATGTGTGTGACCATGTGTGTTTGTGTGCATGTGTTTGTGAGTGTGTGTATGTGAGCATGTGTGCGTGTTTTGAGCGTGTGTGTATATGAGCATGCGTGCGTGTTTTGAGCGTGTGTGTGTGAGCGTGTGACCTGTACACCCACCTGCCGATGAATGAACACTACCGAGCCCAGCAGGCGCCAAGTGCCGCCCTGCCGGTCAACGTGCAGCATGCGCAGGATCTGCAGGAAACGAATCCCTCTGCAACAAAGAGCATGTGACAGGCGCATGCGTGGCGGCATCCAGCTCCCCCTGAACACACACAGCTGCAGGCGCTTACCTGACAGCAGATGTGGCAAACACCTGGCCGTTGGATCCCACCGCCAGTACGATGATGGACGCCACCACAACGATCAGGTCTACAATAATGAGACTGAGTCTTCATCACAGGACCACAAAGTCCAGGTCAGGAAAAAACCTGATAAAACGATGCCTGCTCACCAATGATGGAAATAGGCTTCCTGGCAAATCGCAGCCTCCCGCTCACGCCCACGTATTTGCTGCGGCAGCCGGCCGACCAGAGGCGTACGATATACTCCACGCCAAAGAAAACCACAAGCACCATCTCCTGTGTGGGAAGAGAGCCGCGCCCTGATCGCGAATACCCAGAGGCAGCCATGGAAACACCGATTTTCATGACTTCTATGACCGACAATACCTACATACATAAATATCTGAGGATTTACATATTCAGTAAAAGACTAAAAACTAATACGTTGTGAGAAGAGCAGAGGTCGGTGGAAAACAGGCTCCCATAACGATACTGTCGCAGGTCAGGCTGCATTGCAGCGCAACTGCAAGGATGTTCTTGAACACAGACAAGGGGGGGGTACACAGTGTGTGTGAAACCAGCGGGTAAGTAGTTCATGGTCATTCTCAACAAAAGACATTCATGTCTCATTACACAGCAGGGGGCGAATAAAGAGGGGGGGCTTAATTTCCGTCATACAGGCAGGGAGCGGGTCCCAGACAGGTATGAATTATGAGCCCAGTCAGCACGCCCTCTGATCCCGCTGGCTTTGGGAAAAGGAGGTCCGGGTGGAGCCTGAGGAGAGGGTGTGGGTCCCAACTCTGAGAACAGGGAGGAGGTGCTGGGAAAGAGGGGAACCTCACCCAGAGAGGGCCAGACAGGCAGCAAAGGTTAGCTTGTCCAAATATTCTCACATAATAGGGAAAAACCAACAGACGTGGCCTCAGCGTGCTGCGCAGGAGTTGGGGGGGGGCAGCAAAGTGGGGGAGGGAGGGAGTGGCTCACAGACAAAAGCAGCAGACAGAGTCCTGAATGGAGCCAGGGCCATGCTCTGCATTTGGTGAGGGGGTCCCATAGGAGGGGGGGGGGCAGCTGGCCTGACTGCTGACACCGCTTCGATCACGCCCTCTGGTAACATTCAGTGCCAGATTTTCTCCCGGCACAGGTCCGACGTGTTCACCTCCCACACTCGCATCTGTTGTATGCAGGCTAAACGAGAGAAGGTTCCCATATAACACGTTTTCCTGTGTATGTTTCACACACCGGTAAAGTGGCCAACAGGACACACCTGCATCCCTGTCATCACGGCCTATGGCTACTCTGATCACGCTGAGACTGTGAAGATAAGGAGCTGCGCCTACGTACGCAGAACAGAACCTTTCAGTTCTCCTGCTGCGATTAAACTCTCAGGTCCGTTTCATGCGAACGTCTGTCTGTTCTTCTGACCCTTGAAAGACTCGGGCAACCCTCACCTTCATGTTCCTGCTCACACTCCGTCCACCCCAGACAAGGCACAGAGTCAGTCAAAAAGACAAGTGCAGACAGGAGACGGAGGTCATGCACACTTCAAGAAACAAACACAGCCTTCCTCAAAGGTCAAGAGGTTACCTCATATCTCATCAGCTATAATTTTTATTCGTTACCCAATCTGCAATATCAATTATCGTATCTTGATGCGTAAGTGAAAATCTCAACAAAATCACGTCTCTACGGCAAACATCAGCTGAACATGAAACAGCCATTCTACCGCTGTTGTCATGAATCATGTTTTGCTAACACACCATACTATTTCCATGTTAATACAGAATGGGCAGCCATCTATTAAATTCCTGCCACGGCCAGATGGGCTACTGTAATTTTGCAGAATGCACAGATGAACAAGTGTAGACAAATTTATCAATTTTGATTATCGACAAAAAAAAAAAAGCTGCCACAGATGTGTTACGGAAATGACTGCAGGGTGCCAGGCAGGTCTGGTGTGGCGCGGCAGGCATCATGGGTCAACAGCTGCCGGGCGGAGTCAAGCTAGCACTAACCAGCTGTCTTCAGCTAGCTACCAGCTGACGGCCAGGGTAGGACTCAGAAGGGGGGCTAGAGTGGAAGGGGCTGAGAAGCAGGAAGGGGCTTGGCTGGGGGGTGGCTGGAGACACTGCACGCCAGACACAACACTGTCCCCAGTTTCCGTGGCAATAAACTTTCCCATAAAACTGACAAAACCGTTTGTTAAGGGACACAAGCCGCCCATTTCCCGCCACCTGCCGTCTCAAAAAACCTCTGGCAACAGCCCAACGCCAATGTGTAGAGCCGGACGGTCTGCAGTGTTTCACTGCAACTAAAAACATACTAACCGATACCCTCACCTTTGAAATTCTTCAGTGTCTTTAATAGAGATCTTTGATGGAAACCACGTATGAGTCACATCCTGCATGGACCTTCAGAAGATGACTCCAGTCCATTTTTCCTATGTTGTTATCAAAACAATTGACCTACCATCATGTCTGGTATTTATAAACTCTGGACGTATTAAAGCTATTTTGCAAAAATTCTCCAGTGGCTCCACATTCCCTGTAGATGCACAAGGCAGCAGAAGGAGACGTGGGCATCCTCCGTTTGGTTCTCCTTCCATCCCCGCCTCCCCCCCAATGTCTCTGCTCAAGCTAAACCGGAAATTAAAAATTGCATAGTTGACACTATGTTGTAAAGTTTAGCCAGAGAGAGGGGTCAAGGATGAGAAACCAAAACCTAAAAGAAATTAGGAATGTTAATTAATAACACCATTAACACTGATCTGTGTTCCCTGATATCAGTTAAAGAAGAAAAAAAAACTTTAAAAAAAAAAACTTTTAAAAATCCCCATATCCATAAAGTGCTAATAGGGACTGCACAGCATTGTCATTTATAGTAAGGCCGCCCACACAGAGCTGATTGGTCTCTACTTTTCTGAAGGTTGCGCTGTCTGTTATCAGCTTCTCTGAAGGTCTCTGTGGTGATGGTGTTACCATCCTCACACCCCAAAACGGGCCACATCTCTTTTCACATGTAGAGCCAGAGCTTCCTGATTGCCGAGACAGATGTTTTCCTAACTCACGCCCTGCCCGTCTGATCTTCACAACCCTTCCCTCTCTCAGTGGCACAAACTGCCTTTCCATCTCATCATAACTCTACTTAAATGCTACCGACATCAAAGTGCAAAGAGGTTAATGCATGTCTACACTGAGTGTTTATCCAGTAAAACTGTCCACTGAGCCATTCCATATGCTTCACTTATAAAATTTAAAAAATTTTTTTTAAACTCTTAAAATAAGCATTTTAGTCTGTGTGTTTGCATATACACACGCACGCACACACACACACACGCCTCCCTTCCATAAAAGCCCAGCACAGCAAAGATTATGATAATCCTGTTTGTTCACTCTTCACCCTTAATATTTTGCAGATGAAAAACAGTGTTCAGCACTCGGCACCTTTCTGTACACTGTGTCACCTCCTCACATATATCTCCTGCCCTGCCAGCTGGTTCACGTTGCTACCAAGCTTTAGATAACACAAGGTCACCAGTTTGAAGTCCAGAAACTGTCGAGCAGGACAGCACAGGACTTTGCGATGTGGGGACATCATTAACAGGAAACAACAGTCTTAATGCCACCACATGGTGGAACCTGATGGGGACCTTCCCACCTGACATGTGGGTCAGAACTTGACGTGCGTAAACTCACACCTCATATTGAGTTTGGCAGATCTTTTTTCTTTCCTTCTTTTTGTTTTTGGCAGGTGTGTGCTTCCTTATTCAGAACAGTTCCAGTAAAAACAAGCCTTCCCTAAGGCATTTCTTACACAGAATCTCTGCAGCAGGAAGTAAAAGGGGGGAAAACCCAGAATAAACAAGTTAAGAAGCCACACCTCACCACTGAACTGAGAACACATTACTGTCCTTTAATAATTTACTGTTATCATCGAAGCGTTTATTTTCAATATTAAAAAGTTACTGCATCTGGCGAACTACTGTCTTAAAAGTATTTATGAGTGCTGAGTTTTCCCATCGATCTAAGTGTGCATGTTCTCTGTCTCTAACTTGCCATCCGGTTTACAAGCCCATTATCTCCTTTTTCACACCTGAAGACGCGATAAACGGTAGCTCAGCCATTAGTTTGAATACGCATTGAATTCATAAAATCCGTGATGGTTAGAACTTCACCAATGACTGATCACTTCCAGGCCTTCCACACCTCTTGGAAGGGTTGATTTATTAACATCATACAAACCCTTTCCAAAGAAACCCATTTTACAGTGGCTCAGGAGGATTACTCCAAGGAAGTCATGCGGTTTTCCTTCACTAGTAATCTCGTTTTTTCCCCAGCAATGTTTAATGAGCAAACAGAAAAAAATAGAAATGATCTGGACAACAAAGAAATACTGTATCTTAACAACATTTTCATACTCTAAACCGCAGGAGTAATACAAATGAGTAACTAATTTTAAATAGAACTCCGATAAACGATCAGATGGCGTTTTAGCGCCATCTCGTGGTGGTGGTTTACAAAGCAGCAATTAGCCACGCGCGGGGTGGTAGGCGGTATTTGACTGACATTAAAACTCACCACCCAAAATAGAGTGCCGTGCGTGAGGGTCTGGTACTCGTCTATGGTGGACAGCACGCTGAGAATTAGACAGGCCAGCACGATGACAAACCTGTAATAAAACACAAACATATGTCAATGGCAGCGGCATAGAAGAGTAGTCGTACTTCACTGTAGGTTTTTATCTTGCCCCCCCCCAACCCCCAAACATCAAATAGCTTCCACCGTCGCCATCTGTGGTCTATATTCACAAATTTATCAGACTATTTGAGCAGACTGTTCTAAATGGTTTACTTAGTAACGTTTCACACAGAAACATCTGCTTAAACTGTCTGCAGCTATGAACCAGTCTTAACATGAGCACGTGGTTTTCAATGTTTTATTCAAAAGGGCCAAAATTTCATTACAGATGCAGGTGGTGGATGTTGTCTGCAGGCTGCAACCGCACCAGCCCTGAAGCAAACTTCAGAACGCAACGGGCTGTTACAGAGTCAGACGCTTTGGCTTGTCAGCATTGTACTAGTTAAGCCTTGTGCACTCAGGGAGCAATTACGTTTCTGCTCCTAGTCATTAAAAGTCTGGGCTGAAACAAGAGCCTGATTCTGTCAGGAGGGTCATGAATGTCACCCGTGAAGAAAAACACTATTTTAACTTTGTCAAGACTGAATCGGGACACGGTTCCCTTCTTACTTAGCAACACGCTTTTTCAGCTGTTCTTCAGAAGCCTTGATAAGTGGCATTTTGTCACACAGGTGGACTAATTGTGTCATCGAAGGCGGCGCTACATTTTGGACACAAATAGGTAGTGGCCACCCACACAGCTCAGTGTGAACATGTGCCTTCAGGGCACACACAACAGCAGCCTGTCCAAGCTGTTTAGTCTCCAGCCATTTTGTTATGAGTCTGCATCACACATGCTGTGAAATTATATATTGGCTGACATTTTTTTCCTCTTTCAATAAATGTCAAAAGCAGAGTTCTGCAGTAGTACCCCCATGCAATGCACTGTAGAATGCTTAAATGCAGAATTTATAAGAGGTCTGCATACAACAAATTCTCTTACGTCAATATCTCATTCAACTACAGCTGTGTGTATGGCTACAGTCGTCTCTGGCACAAGATGGCAGTGGTTTCCAAAATGTATTTGTCAAGAAGACATAGTTTAGTTGGAATTGTTTTTGAATGCTGGCCTAGAAATCAAAGCAGCCACCACAATCTATATCTATTAATGCCAAAAGCAAACAAGATCCGTAGTCATGTCTAGTCCAGAGAATTCCTTAAGACCCTGTGTGCACCGTGGACAGAAAATTAAAATGACCACAAAAATACTTTTATTCAATGTTACTGTAGCAGAGTAAGATGTCTACAGCAGAAGCCCCAGTTATCAGGACAGGAGGCCTTACGTCAGCGAGAAAATCATCTTGTCAGGTACCTCTGTCACCCACATTACATTAGGCTTATCTAATTTCTTGCTAGAACATGTTTTCATAATTAGAAGACATTTCTTCCTCTCCTGCAATAATTCTTATACTAAGCACAAATATATAAGCTTCTAATTCTAATTTGAAATATATTTTAATAAAAGGTCATTTTACGTGTGTGATACAATATACTTCTATTCTTTCACTACAATGTAAGGTATGCTTCTTAAACTTATTTTAATGTGTCTAAAGTGGTTAAAGTCTGAAATGTTTTTTTTTTCTTCTGCAAGAGCGCAAATGACTATGAATTTTTGTTCTGTTGCTGACTGTTAATCCTATAAAACACCTGACCTCTGTGGTGACCTCAACCATGTCTCGGCTCCTGCTGGCCTCCTCTCAGGTAGCAACACGGGCAGACCTAGAGGCGGGGCCACAGGGGCACTGGCCACAGCTGAAATCCGATGGGCCTCTCTAGTGCCCCCCTCCTGTCCATCAATAGTGACTTCAGAATAGAATTGCATATCAAGACATATGATGGTCCCTCTATATTAATTATATCTTTTTTGTGCCCCCCCCTCCATTTTAAAAATCCTAGATCTGCCCTAAAAAATTATAGGAAATATTAACTATAAACCTAGACCTTAAATGTGAGAAACGTGAGATAAAATTTGTAATTAAAGCTTCACCTCCACCACTAAAACATTTACTCTGTTTTTAAGTAGAAATTTTTAATTTAATAGTACTTTATTAATCCCACAAGGAGATTACTTCTCTGCATTTAACCCATCCCCTGAGGGGAGCAGTGGACAGCCACACTTGGCAGCCAGGGAGCTAGCATTTGGGTGTCTTGCTCAAGGACACACCTGGCTGTGTTGGGATTTAAATGAGGAGACCTCCACATCCCTGCTTAATGTTCTAGCCATCGAGCACCAGGCTGCTAACACATAAAATATTACAAACATTAATTTTCATATGAAACAGGTGCAACTTTTTAATAATTTCTCTGTAAAGATTTTAAAAAGAAGGCTTTTGATGTTTATTTATTATTTATCAGTATCTTAATGCTTTTATTACAAAACACTACATTATAATGTTATAATAGTTATCTATGATATTCTTTTCTGTAAATGTATTTTGCACTATGCGTATCATTAAGTGAATGCTAAATATAAATGCACACAATATATAATGACGCAGGATTAGGAAGCGGTGGATTAATTAAATGCCATCCTATAAAGCACCACGGTAATAACTCGTGTTACATGAGGATGGACATGCATATGAAATGAAAACGTGCTGTTTGTAGCGGCCATAGCAGAAGCTTGACGCTAATGAAGCATTTTAGGAATGAGTAAAATCGCAGAATTATGGCAAAGTTGCGAAGGTCCAGTTCAACAGCAATGCTTACTAATGCTTTTAATTTTAGGGGAAACTGTGCCATTTTAATACAAGAATAATTGCGTTTATGATGTATTGAAAAGGGAACGGCAAACAACATTCCCTTTTGTAACTCATTCATGTTAATATATATTATTTTTTTTATAAGAACTCAGTGGTTTCATCATTACTAGTGCCTTTTTTATGCACAAAAGAAAAAAAAAACTTGGTTTGACTTTCATGTAAAGGGTCATAGAAAAATACAAAAGAAAAGAAAACAGCGCTCAGCGCGCACCAGCAGCTGTTATGTCAGAGAGAGCACACCTGTCGCAAACTACCTGGTTGTCATCAGCAGTCAAAAGAGCAACGTTTGAAGGGCAAAAAAGCATCTCGGCCGCCACTGACAGACGACTGGGTGGCCGTGAGATAAACCGTGGACGGCAGGCAAGCACAGCACGCAGGCTACGGCTTGGATGGATCAACCTTCAGCTTCCTCTGCACCCGGAGATGGTGCCTGTACTGGTTCTGACTGAGCCTGGCAGTAAACTAACCCCAAACCCCTCCCAAGGTCTCCTTGACAGGACGTATGAAGATCACAGGGCTGATGGCGGCTGAAAATGCTGTTCCCTGTGGCTGTGGCAGGAAGCTCTCGCAGTTAGCAGCACGCCGCGGCTGCCATACCCTTCTACATTATTCATGAGGCGGCCCCGGCACAAAGCTGCGTTTGTCGCACTTAACAGCCCACAAAGGAGCGATACGTCGCTAAACGGTGCTTTCGCGGCAGGGGGTGGGTAACTCACCTGCTGCTGTTATTCTACACGCATCACATCATTACTAAAAAATGAGACGCATTTCATTGTCTGCATTGTGGGAATAATAAACATGTCAGCCATGCGCGTCCTTGTAGCAAGATGCCTTAGGGCAAATACTCTGCGTACAAAGAATGAGAGGGAAAGTTAGTCTGTATTAATTGGTATTGATTGTATTTCCTTGGGCTGTGCTGTCTTTTAAGTGTTCGCGTGCGTGCGTGTGTGTGCATATCTAACGTATTGCCTACTGTACACGCTCCTGGTTCGTGCAGAGAGAAAAAACGCAACCCGTTTCTTGTTAGCCTACTGATTTACAAACATTACTACGTTATTTCATACTTTGCAAGCTATATAACCACAAACAACTTAGCTCTTCACCAGTAGCCACAGAACGAGTTGACAGAAATCAGTTAAATCATACAAAATATAATCAAGAAAGAAATTAACAAACGAGGAGCCAAAACGTCAGATGGGCGGAGTCTGCTGTCAGTCAGTGCCTAAAGTCCCCCAGTGAGGACCAATAAAGTTACTGACAGGAAGTGGGTTAAACCAATCGATATACAATATGTATATAACTGATAGCAATTTATGATCCATTCTGAGGTTTGTACCCTATTTTGTCCCTTTTGTATTTTGTATTTGGTTATGCACCATTCATACATGCATCACAAAACTATCAGCATGTAAACACGTTCCGTGTGGGCACATGTTGCAGACAGTACCACTAAGGCTATGATAAGGCAGCATGAATTCTCGGCTAACTCACAGGGACATCGCTCTGTTCTCGGCTATCTCTCTGGTGGTGCAGTCACCAGATCATCATGTCCCTTCGCAGAAAAATTAGCACTGCTTTCAGAAAAAGAAGGCTAGTGGCAGTTTGCCAATTAACCCCCCCCCCCCCCTGTAACATTTTCATTAGTATCAATTGCACCCAACGATTACACTCCTGTTTTTTTTTTTTTTTTGGTACATGAACACGGACCCTCACCATTTCCCCTAACCCCCAAGGTGCACAGACACACTACCCATGTGTCCAAGACATGGCAAGAGCGGTGGCACTTATAGTGCACACGATTTTCCAGCAGAAACAGCGGTTACCTTCAAGAATTTGTATTAAGTGTGTGCATTTGAGGTTAGAGCAGTGACGTCCACTCCTAGGAACTGAAGCACCAGGTTCACACCTAGGATGTTCCCATTCTGCTCGGCCACAAGTGTGTCACGCTTTTTGTCTTTATAGCAGAAGGTATCCTAATCGTGTACTGCATAAATATCTATCCAGTTCTTGAAGAAGCACTTTAGTTCAAGACCAAAAGTCATCTTAATTTTTTTTATGCACTGGCACTTAATTCTGTTCCTACCATTGAGGTCAGGGCACACGCATAGCTGCCCATGCGTCAGACAGAGCCACGGCTGCTGGCACCTTCCAACCAAACACCCATGAGTCACATAGACAGGCAAGGCCATGAACTCAAAACAGTGGCCAAGCTGCCAAGTATAGCTGTCTGCTATCTGCTCAGCCACCTAAGATGATACAGAGCCCTGTGCGGGGTTATGGCCCTCATTCTGTACATTCTTTTGCAGTACATCAGCTATACACATAGACCCTGCTGGAAAATTTGGTTAGACAATGTATGTAGCACATAGCCTTGAAATCAATTCGCTTACAACTTTTTACACTATGGCAGAGAAGTAACATTTTCTTGGTCCTGAAAAAAATGTTTAAATATTAGACAGATGACACTATGAATGGAATGTTTACAGTTCTAAACTTTAAAATAATGAGGACTAACAAAGTCCCTTGCCGAAGACCAAATTCAAGTTAAAATTGAAACACTCGATTAAATTTGCGCAAATTAGAAACGATTAGATCAGTGACACGGGTGTTGCACGAATTAGGAAAGAAGCAATTCAACGTCCTTCAAAATCTGGTCCTGTAAAGTGTTAGGGACAAAATCAGGCGACAGCCTGTCTAGCACTGCTCTTTAAACAGCTCACATAATGCAGACTCACACTGAGAAGTGATACACAAAGCATTTCCATCCTGTCGGTCTCTCCAGAAAGTTGTACACGAGTCCTTGAACAAAGGTCCGCGTTGCGATCGGGCGAGCGCCGCTGTATACAGATGTTCGTGGGTTAAACTGGACCCTGTGCAGGTGGGCTTCAGGCTGGGTTCTCACGGAGATGCCTTCTGCGCTGTCCATCGCCGGTTTGTCGTAAGTAGTAGTGCGTGTGGTTTTATTGTTACCAGCTTGTTTCTCTGGGTTGAAACCATATGGGATCGCGCCAGCGGCTGACATCTCCTGCATCGGATGCTCATTTCCACTTAATTCCGTGCCCGGGTACCCGGCTGCGTTATAAACGCTTGCGGCGTTCAAGTGTGCAGAGGACATCCCGAGTGAAAACAAGTGTCCTTTTTGATCGGGACAAGCGCGCACGCACCAGCAGTTTGCCGCAGCGGGTGTACGGGACACACTGCGCGAAAACTGGAGGGAAAAGTAAAATAATAATACACTTTTGGTGTGAAGTGAACCGATTTCAAGACGTTTACGCGTGTTGCCCAGTCATAGATCTCAGTAATTGCATGTTTTTGAAGGAGGGTCTCCACTGAACAGCGGTCCCGATAGTTTCTAGACTTTTATGAAAGTAGATCACAGCACACTGAAATGCTTGTCGTGAGATTTAGGGAGTGATGGATTAAAGATGTCATATCTTTACCATCTTTGTCACTTCTTATCTCTTTCAATATGTTATTATGTTAGTGTCACTTCTTTTATCATTGTGAAGCACTTTGGGCAACCTGGTTGTAATAAATGTGCTATATAAATAAAATTGACATTGACATTTGATACCCCTATATTAAGTCCTAGTGACTACGTTTACAAAATACAATCCCGTTTGGTATAAGAACTTTGTCAGTAGGCAGTTCCTGTGATCTGCGTACAATTTCAGGTATCTACTGACATGCATTTAGCCGTTTCCTTTGAACAATGACCAATATGATCCAATATCAGCAAAATTTAATTTAAAGATGTGTTTTTAATATTTTTTAATTTATAAAGTTAAAGCATTTTAAGGATACATGAAGCATATTAATTCACAGTTCAAATACGGATGACACTGCGGGTTTTTCAGATCCTCTGCGAATAGACTGTTACAATTATAGTTAAAACCAATGCCTCCGCGAATGAGTAATCCATCCATAATATCTACAACGCGGGTTTTTCAAAAGTGCACTGGAAATTTCAGATGGAGAAGTAGAATACAAAAACGGTTATTTGTGGATTATTTAAAAATTATCACTTCCTCACTGTAATGCTTGTATGCAAAACCAAATAGCCCTTTCGTTCAGTATTAGTACGCCACTGTTCACAAAATGACCTTCAGAACCAATGTATGTAATTAAGAAGACCGGCTCACGGACATCCGTCTTAAGCTGCGGAGTTCTGCAACGGTGACAGGTCCTTTTATCAGGTTAATATTATTGTACCGCTGGAGCTGTCAGCAGGGCTCACCCAAGATGCACCGGGAGCACGCCTGATTGCACAAGTCCCTAAACCCAGTTACTTAAAGCTAAAACTCGGTTCGTGCACTTGAGTGACTGAGAACAGAACTGTTTGGATATTTAAGGAGATAGACTAACAAGAATTGCCTTTGCATGTATGTATTTTAAGTGTATCAGATGTGTGTGTGTGTGTGTGTGTGTGTGTGTGTGTGTTTTAAGACAGGTGTCAATAAGACAACCCTACCAGTGCTATCATGAAAAGAGGACGGCCATGATTAACCTAAATTGTTGTATGTAAAAACTGTAAGGACGTTCTTTTTGAGAATTAAGTTGTTCACAGACAAGGTACAGGTGTAAGAGATTTCGTACCAGACGTTACCCGTAAAGGTTGCAGGAAACCAGGAGCCCATCCCAGGACACATAGGGTGCAGGGCAGGGGACACCCAGGGCAGGGCACCAACCCACCGCAGGCTACACACACACACACACACACACACAGGTCAGCCTACTGAATTCAGAACACTCCACCCAATAAACCAGTATGTCGAGCACTCAACTTCCAGACACCCAGTAAACTATGCTACCTTCCAGTAAAGAGGACACAGATGTGAACATGGCATGTTTGCTGTCTCTTAATGCGGCTACAAAGTGTTGCAGCTTATTTCTACTTCCTCAAAGCATCTCTGAGACTTAGTCAGTGAGGCAAGGGAGTGATCCAGATCCCAGATTAGAGGTTACTCTGTGCAAGCTGTTACTTTTGGACTCCAGGAATCTGGACTTTACTGTGCTTGTCCCTGGCTGTGAAGAAAGCTGAGGAGCTGAGAGTCGAGAGAAGGGCTCATCTAGAGAGACAGCACAGATGCGCCCTGTGGGCAAGTCAGCTTTGTAAGGTGGGACTTTGCCAGGATATAAAGCCTGGGTTCAGGTATATGGACATCCTGGGCTGTTCAGCCTTCGCAGGCCTCATCTTGGCCCTGTGTCCAAAGGGCTGCGGAGCATAACATTTCAGCTTGGCTGCAGGAACTGCTGGAAGGTTGCTGGATGAGAGCCAGATTCATTTTCATGTGCAAGAAAAGAGCAATGAAATTCTTATGTGCATGTAAGATTGGCAATGTGTGAGAACAGATGCAAATACACAGTACGGCAAAGCAGCAAAGGGTCAGTACTGTGCTGATTCGTGGGCTTTTAAATACATAGTGAGTTACAACACAAACACTTCCAGTGAACAGTGGTGGGTGACCAGTCTTTAAACGTGGATTTGATGGCCTGAACACCAAACCACTTCAGGTCAACCGTATCTCAAACCCAGGTCTCTTGTGAGACAGGTGGAAATTCTACCACTAAACCACCAACGCAATATACAGAAAAATTATTTTAACACAGGAGAATTTTATTTATATACACAACAGAGGGCACCAGAGAGCTGTACTGCTCCAGTTTATGTATTTAATGTGATTATTAGTACATTTGTGCGTCAGTAATATACAAATTCCTCCTATGTGTCATATGGAGTATTTCACTGCGGTTCAGATACTCACATGAGAAGTTCTCCATGCGCAACCAGGACAACTTTTCAGATTGCTTATCGCAGTTCAGATTCCAGACACACCGTGTTATGCAACATTATTACAGTGGCGGGAGAGCACTTGCGTTCGGCTGGGTGACTTGACGTTGCTCTGTGCAGGCTGACTATCTGTTTTGCTTATAGGCAGCACGATGGAAAGGACGGGTCCCTCTAGCAGTTGACCTAGTCTGTAATCTCTCTGGTGGCACGTCTGCTGCCACTTTGTTTCATGGGAAAAAATAGAACGTTGGCAGGGAGGTCTGCAATTTAGATGCGTATAAATATGGTATCAAGGGATGGGGGGTGGTCTCGAGCAGTAAGGCGCTGTCAGGGTTAAGATCAGGGAGGTGTAGCTGTCGGACAATAGGAAACCGTCTGTCCGTGACTAACGTTAAAGCCGAACCTAATTGCCTCGCAGCTTCTATTCTGTTAAAATCTTTTTGCTGCTGTTCGACTGTGTGTCGGACATGCAGGGGAAGCGCTCTGTTCCTAATGAGCCAGCCTTGGCCACTCCTTGAAGCGTGACCTGGCGCTCACGTCTGCTTCCAGACAGCTCAGCTCTTTTCCCCAGCAGCTGCCCCACAGACCCCTGCGTCCTTGGCTTTCGATGGCCCACGGCTGGCATGTGGAGAAAGTACAGGCGAGAACAGGGTGTGTTAAACCGTGGCCATTTCTAGGCTCCGCTCTCAACGGAGGGAGTGCAGACAAGGTTACGGTGAAACACGTCTTGAATTATTCAGCGCAGTGGCGTGCTTTCCTTCACACTCGGTGATTGTTGCGCTCACTTTGACTGGCTGAGAGTTGCTCCACACCGGGGGATTGAGGCGTATGGGTTTACAGCAGTCTGGAGTGTACAAGGTGAATCCTAAGAGATCTCCATGTTTTAGAGCACACAGCAAAGCTGGCAGTGTTAATTTAACATTGAGAGTGTTAAATTAACACTGTTGGCTTTTCTGTGTATGGGCAATGTTAAACTGAAAAGTATTTGTTAGCCGTCTTTTAACACTGAATACACAAGTGCACAATAAAATGCGACAGAGTTAGGCTGAAAAGACAATTACCAAAGATATGCAATGTTGAGCGTGTCTATGAATTTTCATCGTTCCTTTTTAGTGTGCAGTTTTAGTGTGCAATTTGCTGCTGGGAACATCAAACACACAACAATTGTAAAACAGCAGCAAAAAGGCCATATTGTTAAAGCAGTCATATGCTAAAAGGTTTTCACCTCATTATCACTGTTTTTCTTCAAAAGGGAGACCATTTCAAAGTACATTTCCTGCAAATTTTTAAAGAAATATTAATTAACATTTATTTAAATAATGGCATACAGCAGTTATTTATCGAACAGAACTCAGAAAAAGATCCATTTTAATTTTTTACTTGTAAAAGATTTGACTGAGCTGTCTTTACCAAAAAAAGGTTGAGATCTCTCAGTGTCACTTAAGTGATTGAAATCAGAGCTAGTAGGAGAAGCTGTACCACTAGATTCCTCTGTTATTCCAGGGCAGTGACCCGTTTAACCTTTCTGAGCTCTTTGTCAGCAAGCATGGAAGACAAAGGAGAAAGTGACCATTTGGCTTTGAATGAGTTAGAACATAGTGGCCTTAGAGTTGCAGAAGTCCAAAAGTCAGATTAGGCTCAAACCCAATGACTGATCCTCAGTGTTAATTGGTAGAGTCGCACACACACATTTGGGTCCTCAGTTTGTGATGTACACTTCAGATGTACGCCTAGGCTTTCACAGTGCGCATCGGCATTGTCCCATCTAACTCCATTCGAACATCTTCTGATCTTCCTGGGAAAAGTTCATTTATTTTTAGCATGAAAACTATTCTGCATGTTTTTCATGGCTAAAATGGTAACATTAAAGGAACAGAGTAAAGTCTTCAGGGAGTGATGTTCTGTAGGAATCTGCTTCGGCAGACATTGAACTGTTTTCCTGATGAATCACAGAAGCTCCTTGACTAAAACAGAACATACTTGCACCCAGTTAATATAACATTTTCTCTATGAATTTATGTTACAAAAACTGGAATTATATTCTATTCATTTGCTACCTGAATAGAGAAGCAACGAGCACATGCCTGTCACATGCCAGTTGTTGTCCTCTGCTGGTCACACTGTGTCCCCAAGTCCAGCTTTTATCCACACAGATGAGGGGCAGAAGGGCAGTGGTATGATGCGTGTGCTGGACAGAGAGAGCAGGGACTATCTGTAGATGTTCAGCTCTCTCCGAAGAGGTCCTTCAACAGGAGTGGCATTGTGTTGAGTCCCTTGCACGTTGTCCCCTCTGACGAGGAACCATAAACAGTGACGTGTGGGCAAGCGCATTGAAATCAATGTTGAATAAATGTTAGGTCCAGCATCTAAAGATTTCGCATGACGTCCACTGCAAATTGAGAGATGACTTCAGCAAGGTATTTCAGCTATGTGCTCCTTGCATAATGTTTTTGAAAGGCAGACCTGATGGCTGGAGTGGTGACACAACCGATGAAATTTGAAGCCACACGCATCAGATTTCTGTTCTTATGGTTTTAATTATAAATTATTCCCACATATCCTCAATGTAATTAACCTGTCCACATTGTTATGTTAGCTCATCTGTGGTCTCTGTATTCAATTAACGTTTTATTTCCTCTAAGTACTGTTTTGTGGATTTCAGGGGAGATTTTCAAAGAAATTAGCGATATGTAAATTACTGATATAATTAAGCGTCTGCGACAGAGCTCTTGCGTACAGTCACAGAATCACTGAGGAGCGCTTCCCTCACGTGAAAATGTTCTTCGGCGTCAGTGCCGCACTAGAGCCCTCCTGTGGTGAAAAATAAAATGGCAAAGTATATGGAACCTGACGAAAAGCCGTCTTTCCCATAGAGACTCGGTATTGTACCACTGAACTCTACTTCATTCATGACGAGGCACAGAAGATAGCAGTTTTATGGTGCATATCCTTAAAGTCAATAATTCTTGAAACCTTGTTTCTCTGTGCTGGCAGCAGATGTGCCTGGTACAGTTTTAAAAGTGGCTTGATCAAAGCATCCGCCCAGGTTTAATCTGAGTGGAATTGCATTTGCTATCAGCTCCCAAGCTTGTGGTGAGGCATTTATCCATGGAGCCAGAGCAGCGCACGGCTCTCCAGTGCCTTAGTTCCCGGCGAAGCGTGTCCTACAGGGACCCACCCTACCGCGGACGATCCATGATCTCTCCACCTTGACTGCACTGGGGGACACATCCTTGAGCCAAAAGCAGAGAGGTGGAGCACAAAGACACAAGGGGAAAAATATTTAAGATGTCTTCAGCGACTCGTTTATTTGCCCAATATTTTTTTTGTTTCTTGTACGGAAGACATCCTGGCATACAAATATTCACTATTCATATCAATACAATAAGTTCATTTAAATGTTAGAAGGTCTGTACTAGTGCTGCGCAAAACCACAGTATCAATCAGCATTTGTATAGCATGGCTATAACGCATATCATCCATCCATTTGCTATACTGCCTTATCCAAGTCAGGGTAGCCTGGAGCCCATCCTAGGAAGCACAGGGGGTAGGGCAGGGGACACCCAGGGCAGGGCGCCAGTACACCGCAGGGCATATACCGTATATACAGGCATAAAATCACTAAGGTACAACCTTTCGGTCCTGATTTTCTTAAACCCAGAAATGACACAATTTAACACCAATGTGTTGCCCAATAAAAGTAGCTGTACTGATTGTACTAAGGTACCATACACATCCGTAAATCCCAAAATGAATTCCTAGATAGTCATTTTAGTAATTTTTTTTGTCTGTATGTTTCTGAAGTTCTGTTATATTGTGTGAAACAAGGTAACATAGTGCAAAAATGTAGGGATGTAGAAAATGCATAGAATCACTGAGTTGGAACCACTTAAATGTTAGATGTGTTCAGCCATATGAATCACATCCATTAATGTCCAAGGAATGAAACGGGCCAGGCCGTGATCTCACAGCCATTTTTTCTGTAGCTCTGGGTCCTGGAACAGCTCGACGATGCGCGTGAGCGAGTCAGTGGTGGAGAAGGCCAGGTACTGACAGCAGAGCCAGTCCTCCAGGCTCACTCCACCAGCGTCCAGGGAGCGCTCGGCGAATTTGATCATCATTAGTGTCTGTTTAAGGTCCAGCCAGTTCTGCAGGATGGCGTCGCGGTCGTCCAGGGCCTGCTCGGCGGCCAGTGACCGGAACAGATCGTCCCGCGGGCCCCACAGCAGACACTGCAGGCAGGCCCGCGCCTCGGCTACTTCCAGCCGGTCTGAGGGATTGGCTCTCAGCAGCGAGTGGGCCAACATCTGCAAGCCCTCGGAGTAGAGGGAGCGGGCGGGAAGCGGGGGCAGCTCCGTCGAGGCGTACTCTCGCTCCTTGAGCTCGGGGGTGTCCTCAAATGGGTTGGGCAGATGCAGCATCTCGTAGATCAAGATCCCAGTCTGGAACTCGTCACACTTCCTGTACTGGGTGCCGGCGGCGATCTCTGGGGCGATGCGAGCCCAGTCCCCTGCCACCTCCGACTCTGCCAGCTGGCTCCTCAGCTTGGCTCGAGTGAAGTTGCTAATGAGAAGGCGGGCGGGGCAAGGCAGGCTGGAGGCAGCAGTTGCTGCGCTGCGCGGGCCCTCCTCCTCCATACTCCCGGCCTGGCCTGGTTGGCACGGTACCAGCAGGAGGTTCTCCAGCCTCAGGTTGCAGTGGGTGATGTGGTGCTGCTTCATATGCTCCAGGCCTTGGCACAGCTGCAGCAGAAGCAGGCACACCTGGCGCTCATACAGCTCCGGGCTCTGAGCATGCCGTGCCACGCCCTCCCGCACAAAGTCTGCCACCGTCTGGAATGGCACATCTTGGGTGATGATCACCACGCAGCTGCGCAGGCTGCCCGTGTTATGAAGCCAGCCCCTGCCAGCTGTGACCGCTGCCGTTTCCTTCTCGTTTTTTGCCCCTGCCTCGCCAGTGTCTGCCTCGCTGCGTCCTCTGACCCCGTTGCTGCCCTCCAGCTCCTCCCTGGGTAGGAGGCACTGCGGCAGGTTGGCGAGGAAGTGTCCACAGTCCTGCTGCACGTTGAAGTGTGGAGGAGCACTCTGCCTCACGGCCAGGCTACTGAGGAGATGTTGGTGACTCTCCTTTCCTTTGCATTTGCACACCTGGAGAAGGTGCAGCACATAGAAAGATTAGAGCTGGAAAGGCCTGAACGTGTAACACCTGTCAAGTGTTAAGGTGGCATGTGGCTGGAAGCCGAGTGGCACGGTGCTTAGAGTTGCAAGCCAAAGTGGGATTCAGGTTCTTCTCTAAAACACTGAACCTTTTTAATGGGTGCTGTTTAATTTTTAACTGCGTGTGTCACTCTGACTGCAGAAGATAGAGAACAAATTAAACCCGATGCTTGGTAATGGACACTGGTAGGTGCTCACTAAAGGCTTCTTTGATATAACAGTGCTACTTAGGAAAACAAAATGACATCAACAACAATTTCAAGCTACAGGAGATGTAAAATGCAGCATAGCAATCAAAATGTATACATGCATTCAGTTCATGATCGCCTCAGACGCACTCAGTAGCATAACCCTTCATTAACTCATAAACTGACGACACGATTTGTGCGGAGCGCGAGGGAGTGCTCTGCCGCCAGAGGCCTACCTTGATGGCGTATGCGTGATGTGGCTCCTTGGCGTAGGAGGTGGAATAGTAGTGTGCATCTCCAGCCTTGCAGCACGGTGTGCTGCTCGTGAGCCTGAAGTCGGCCCAGTGCTCCATGCTGAAGTGCGGCTGCTGCGTCTGTGCGGCCGTGAAGCGCTCCTCACAGCGGCCCGCCAGCTTGAGCAGCATGTCGCAGTGCAGGCGCCGGATGCGGACGGCCATCTCCTCGCGGCCGCCTGGTCCACCGTGCAGCGGCTGCCCCCGCGGCCGGGCCGCTTGCTCGCGGGCCGACTTGCGGCTCGAGCTAAGCAGGCACTCCGTGCTGCGTGTGCCCCGCCTGTCTGCCTCGATGGAGGCCGCGATGGTCGACACCAGACAGGACAGGCTGTTAGCCGGCCTGCTCCTGCCGCCCAGGCTCCGGATGTACTGACACTCCTGGGACTGGGACTCTGTGCTGAGGATGGAGTTCTGGCTGTTTGTTTCCCAGTTGGAGTCCAAGTTGTACACCGGGTTCACCACACACAGGTTGGTTCCGCCAGCCTGGACCCTGGTTTTTGGCTGCTTCCCCAGCGAGGGCTCTGTGCTAGCCAAGGCTGTCGTCTTCTTTGGCAGAAGAGGTGGAGCGGCTCTGGGGATGGTGTAGTCCGACATCACTGGGTCAACAGGAGCTGAGAGAGTCTCCAGGATTTTGGGGTTCCTTGGTTGCTTTGGCGGAGTTATGTTGGTCCTAAACACGCCTTCAAAAAAGATAGTCAGACAATCATATAGCTGATTACTCACAAAAGGCTAAGTAAATATATATAGACACACACTTGGCTTAAAATTAATATTTATCATCCTTCATCGCAGCAGGGCTGAAATCAATCCTTGATTTTAATAATTGTTAACCTGAAACTGAAGAGAGCCACTGTGTTCGTACCCAGAAAAGATTAAGTTCTCTGGTATGCTTCAGGAACAAGTCAACCCTATAAATCAAAGTGGCCTGTGTTAACAAGCTCTTGATATCATTAGTCATGTAAGCGGCAGAAGGATGGCTTGGCAGCAGGACTCCTACCCAGGTTGGTGTAGGTGGGACTGCAGGTGTTGGATTTGGTGGAGGTGCTGGTCTGGCTATGCTCCTCATCAGGCAAAGCCAGGTCAGCACTGGTCTTCACTTCTCTCACTGGCTTGGCAGGCGCTCTGGTGGATTCCTCGCATAGGGGTTGATGCACTTTTTCAGAAGGAGTAGAGACGACACCCTTCCTCTCGCTCAGCGCTCTCTCCTTCCGCACCTGCCTGTAATTTATTGCATGTGTGTGTGGGAGTGTGAGTGTAAGAAACACGAAGGCCTCCTAGGATGAGCCAAGAGCATAACAGAAGACATGAAGCAAGCAGCTCGGTTCGTGACGTTACAGTAAATTTTAGCTGTCGGTGTCTGAGAACGCTGGACAGTTTGAAGATTTCGGCTTCTGTTGAAAGTACAGTTGTGTTTACTTGGAAAAGGTTCACGTTATTGTGAAAACTTCTGTTGCCACAAAATACTTTTGTGTATTTGTACCTTTACATTTAAAGAATATACCCGGATACATGGCCAAGTATGATATATACCCACATAGATCCCATACACTTACATCCACCTCATCCTTAGCATGCAAAAAGTAATTTAAAACATTGTGCTACTACATGTAACAATGCCAGCAGGACACTAAGATAATTGTTTTCTATTCTTTAACAGGAACTGAAAGCCAAGCTACATTTAAAAGAGATAACAAAACAGGGTTAATAGATTGCTCTTATATAGTTTCTCTCTAATCTTAAGTAGCATTAATAACGTTTAACACTGTTTAATTTGCTGCTGGCAAATCTTCTGGCTTGAATGATGAAACATCTGTTTGAAATGGTGATTCTGGAGTACTTTGGATTACTTTGCATTCTGTTATTGCAATTCCTAGTGACCTAGAGTCTCTTTAAGAGCATTAAGTTTGTACAAAACCTCACTATTTCTACTCAACGTTCCTGCCAGATTTTCAGACTCTCACTTTCCACAGAAAAAACATAAATGAGCCTCTGAAAATTGTTACAATATATACTGCACTATGATTTTCAGTACATATGGAAGACAAAACAAACCTGTTTTCATAAACTGCCTGTGAAGTTACTGACATGTTTGGGAATTAACTCTCAGGACAGAGAGGGAAAGAAAGCAGCCCTTAGTAACACATTCCATACATTCAGTGGACAACATTGCATTACAAAACTGGAGTGTAGCAAGACAGTGCTGAAGTTAGGAGCAGAATCTCATGTACGAGAGAAGCCCTCTGGTCCAACAGAGAAATGTTATTCCAAGACAACTTTACATACGTCGTGCGTCATACATACTGTGTCAAGTACAGCCGGACTTAGAGCTGGTATTGAAAAAAGGAGAAACCCAAAAGCACTTAGAAATACCTGCATTGCACAGTCACGGCACGGGGCCGTACACTAGGATTTCAGTGTCAAGAACAGACTTGCTTGAGCGGCTTCTGCACGTCCACTGGAGAAAACATGCTTGTGGGCGTGGAGAGGCACCTCCTCACTGAACAAACAAGAAAGAGCCAGGCCAGGGAGGGGGCGAGGGGCCAAAGTCTCAGTGCTTACCCGCTGTAATGGCTCACGCAGCTCCCCATTAGTACTGCACTGTGGAAGAGGTGCCACTGTCAAATCTCTGTCCGGGAAATTCGGACTTCCTCGATGATTCGGTGTGGTCGACGGAGGGGCTTAATCCCTCTCTGCCTACACGTTTGAGCCTGGCATTCTGAGAGCGTTCGCTTGTCCGATGTTTTTCCTGCGCCTGTAGTCCCTGCACGAAGTCCCAGCCGACTGAGATGCTCCTCCTAAGGGAGGAGAACTTAACCCTTCACTGACCTTATATGAGACCTGCCTCCAATCGCTCGTGGCTTGACTAGTCACCTGTTTGATGATTCAATTCCATAGCTCACACAGAGCACAGCTCCAGCAGGGCACTTCCAGCCAACTCTTTGTTTGAGCCTGAGAAGATTAGTCTGTGTTTGCAGAAAGCGCCTGAAGTCAAGCTTTGTGCTGTTACTGCTTGTTTCACTCCACGTGCTTCCACAAGTCTGGAACTGATCAAGGATCATTTTTAAGATATGACAGCCCATCAGCTTGCTGTAGCAGGCATGTAGAACTTGAAAAATAGATGCAGGGAATAAACAGGAGTGTATAATAAAGTACGGAGAAGTTCAGTTTGTCCATACTAAATCACAACAGGAATCCACCCCAAATACTCCAATGAATGTCAGTTGCTAATTGTAAAAAAATGTTTATTCTCTAAAATTATATGCAGAACTATAAGATATAAAGCATGAACCAACTTTCAGCTGATGACATCACCAGTGTAGATTAATCGTGTAATATGTATATTGTTTCTGAAACTCCAATTGTATCTATGTGTTCTGTTTTTTTTTTCCACTGATTGCTTGCAAAATGCTGTTTTGAGACAGTTTCAGCAATTGAGCGATGTGTGACTTTTGTCTACATAAACCTTTTCCCTTTGCAATAGCTTGACAAGGCCCTACGTTTTTATAAATCATGAATTGAAATGAATTGAAATGTTGAGACCAAGAATACGTTTTTAAAAATGCACCATGCCAGGGCCAGGAGGTGTTCTCAGAGTCATTGCCTAAGATGAACAGGAGCTGCAATCTTTGAAGTCTGGGATGTCAGGAAAGGAATAACAGAGGAGTAAACGGCTCAGCGGTGACAAACAGGAGGGGGAAAAGCCATGCTCAAAGGACAAACATAAAATCATTTTACTGATAATGTTTGACATGACCAGCAGTAAAAATATATAACCACTAATTTGGTTCTTTAAACACAGCGTTATGGCAAAACGTGTAGCATACATTAAGGGATTACATGTGCCGTTACATTGACTCCTTAGTACCAGGAAACAAACTGCATTCCAGCTGCCCTCGTTTTCATCATGAAAATGCCTGGACCCCCAGAGGTTTTTTCTTCTCACTGTAGAGTTTTTCTTGTCAGCTGGTTTTATCTGTCTTCATATTTATGATTATTGTTCCACACTCTTGTCGTGTGTCTTGGGACAGCTCTGTTGTAAAAGGTGCTATATAAAAAGAAATTGAGATGTTGTGCTCAGTACGACAGTGTGTACCATGTATTCAGGGACACACGCTAGGAGGGACAGACGCGTCACGGAAAGAGCACGTGTTTCATACCGGCTGGCACCTTTTGTCCCCATGGTTCTGTGAGACATTAATGGTGGCAGATTAGAATGAAACACACACCTTTCTGCATCTGTTATAGCCATTTTGTTTCACACTGCAGATGAGAACTGGGTATGATGGTCAGCGATCTGCTTCGGTTGTTGAATACATTTATTTACTTTTTGGAGTTTGCCGTTTGTTTGCTAGTCTGTAGTAGAAATGCCAAACATAATCTGCACCGCAGTCCTCTCCATTTTAAAATTAGTTAATTTTTTAATTGACTCATTAAAACGTTATTACATTTAAACAATCCTGAAGGGACCATATGGACAAGGTAGATATACCGAATTTCCCCCAAAATAACACCGGGTCTTATATAAATTTTTTGTTCCAAAAGACACATTAGGGCTTATTTTCAGGGGATGTCTTATTAAACACGTCCATTACAATACATGACATATTGAATTATGAAGATTCATATTGCACACGTCCATTTGTTATCGTTATTCATGCATTGTGTCTGTTCGGCTATAAGTCTCGAGTTCAACTGTTTACATAGGCGTTTATCTTTCGTCCAAAGGTGCCCGCATGGGTATTTACAAATACAGTACTTAATTTAATTTTTTTATAATTTAAGTATTAATGTCAATAATATTATTTATTCATATTTAATTATGTATTAATATTATTATTTAAAAAATCAATACATCCGTTGTGTGTTGCAATGGACGCACTAATTGCGCCAGTCTGGCTGACGATCTTAACTGGGGCTTTTTTTTGGGGTAGGGCTTATATTACAAGCATCTTGAAAAATCTTGCTAGGGTTATTTTTCTGGATAGGTCTTATTTTTGGGGAAACACGGTAAGTAGCTATACAGTAAATGCAGTTCCAGGGTGTGAATCAGTGTCTGCTTGCTGACATTTTTGTTGTAAAGTTTTCTTGTTTGACTGTTTTGGCCTGCACCTCAGGAACATGTGTTAACTCCATAGGTTACACTGTTTCTACACACAATTCAATTCAATTCATTTTAATATAGCGCATTTCACAACAAGTTGCCTCAAAGTGCTTTACAGAAAGAAATTACAGATATTACAGAATTAGCAGCGGGTGGATGCCAGGAACTTGAGCTGGGGTCTGTTTTCTGAGCAGTATGGAATGTGGATTCTCTCGGTTTTAAGTCTATCAAGTGGATGCATTTTTTCAGCTTGAGCTGAACTTGTAGGGACACGTTCAAGTACATTTGTTTTAGGTTGGTCACTGAATTTACTATTGTTGCTGCTGGTGCTGTGGACCTTTTGACACTATTGGATCTGAGTACAAGGCCAACGGCAAAATTTAAATTAGATTCTAGATGACAAAATGTGCTTTCGCTGTGGCCTACAATTCTTAAAAGTTAAAGGGAACATGGGACACTCAATATACTTAGAGAAAAAGTGGTTTTCTCAAAGGGAGTTGCATTATTTCAGTATGTACAGGTAGGTCACATCATTTAACTAGTAGTTTCTCTGACCGCACTCATAATTCTGCGCTGTCATTGGTCGCTCAAATTCAGTTCATGCTTTTCATACCTAAGGCTTTCGGACTCAATTTAAAACTTACAGTAAATGGGTGAATTTTACTGATTTGTTTTTTGGAATGTTGGAAACCACAGACAATTTGACAAAAATGTGTTAAAGTTTATTTTTTAAGTTTTAACTATTCTGCCGTAGAAATACTGAACCTGAAACACATTTAAGCTTTTTAGATTATTTTTCTGATACTGACATCCTTGGCAGTACAACTGTTGTACATAATACTATCCAGACATTATGAAGACTTCTGATGTGGTTCAGGCTCTGTTCCCATGGTGTTATGCCCTAGCCTGTCCTGCCCTCGTATGTCCTCTAGGTGACACCCTTCCTTCTGTCTCTTTGTTTAGTCATTGTGGTCATATCATTAGTGATTTCCAGTTGTGTTTCATTCCCTGTTTTGTTATTATTTAAGCCCCCGTTGTCTGTTAGCCTTTGCTGATTGTTGTAGGGCTTTGCAGTGTTCTAGGCCATGAGACTTTTGTGTTCCCTACA
This sequence comes from Chitala chitala, assembly GCA_025773905.1. Lineage (NCBI taxonomy): Eukaryota > Metazoa > Chordata > Actinopteri > Osteoglossiformes > Notopteridae > Chitala > Chitala chitala. The sequence goes on from JABJVR010038550.1 coordinate 28,114, forward strand.
TGTATTTATGTTATTCCCTTACTTTAGTTTTGTACTAGGTTCCTATTAAAGTCATCTTGCATGTAAACTCAGTGTCTGTGTTTCATTTTCATTACACATAGTAACAGAGGAATGCACCCAGATAAAAATCAAGAGGATGAACAACCTAACTGTACCATACCATATTGTACTGTACCATAGCAGACTGACCAAGCATGGTTGTGCACGGTATAGTGCGAGTTTCCATTCCGTTTCAATTTTTTGTGAGGTAATTTTTGGCAAGAGGGTTTGGGAGTTTTGAGGGAGGGGGCAGCCGAACAACAGCAAAAACAGTACTATGAACGATAACTATGAATATTTTATTTAGAGGAGTGAGAGAGTGTGAGTGTGTTTGTCAAAATGAGTGAGTGCTTGCATGTCATTGCCACAACTGAAAGGAGACTTTTTAACAAGTACTTGAGATCTGCAAAAAATGTTTTTGCCAATGAACTTAAATAATTAAGCATATCCTTCATACTTTACCACTGAAACGCAAGGTGGATCCTCCAGTATCCAGATGAGTTGACAAAATGTAGTAATATAATAATAATGTGAATATCCTCTCTGAAGATAAGCACTCCCCATTAATGTAATGGCTGCACTAGATTTCAGTTTCTTTGCTGGAAATCAATTGTTCTCACTGCTTCTCCATAAATGTTGAAAGGCGGAAGGATTTTGTTCGAGTGTTTGGTTATTTCTGTATATATACATATCTATATATAATTATTATTATTTTTCTGCAGGCCAGTGCGTACCCACATTAGTTCATAGGCCAGTCTTACGTAACATTTCACCCAGTTCCTGTGATGTTTTTCGCGTCTCGAACAGAACTGGAGAGCAGTGGAGCGATGTGTTCCACTTTTTCATAATGCCGAGAGTCAGAAACACGGTTAATTTTTTTAAGCAGCGCACAGCGTCCTTCAAGTACCGAGCTCCCCCCTTCCCCCCTTATACAGTCCATTGAGGGAACCATGGATGTATGCAGATTGTTTTATAAAGGAAAATCAGACGTATCCGCTGTGACAGTTTTCTTTTTTTTTCTTTTTCTTTTTATGACCACATTCTGGAGCCAAAAGACAATTTGTCTTCCTCCTCTTCTCATTCACTGATGCGTTTCATCGACCCTTGACGGACTTCCCTAATCCTTTCCTGGAATTTCTGTCAATGGCAAGCTTCTAAAAAGCAATACCAAATATTGTAGACTTACTTACTGAAAACAGAACTAAACAGACCTCACAGTCAAAATCAACACATTTTACAGATTCCTAAGGGATATAACATTTCAACAACAGGAATAGTATTAATTTCAGTACTGTAGGTAGGTACAATTTCTCGTGAATTTAATAGATCAATTACAGTCTGCAGCTTCTGAAAATATAGTCTTTTGCAACATTTATGACCAGTTATTAGGAGCTGTTGTTTTACTGTGGACTTAAATGTCAGATAGAAGCCACAGTTTAAAACAAATATGTAGTGTTAGCTTTCAAACTGCACTGCATATAAAACCCTAACTGTACCAGTTTTTCCCAAGCTGCAGGTGGGGATCAGCAGTGTTGGTCTGAAAGTTCAGAAGCAAAACTCTCTGCTCTAGTCCTAGTTTAAAGCACGTGTGTCGTTAGCTTTGATGTGCACATTGCAATTTTTTTAAGACAGCTTAATGGCAGCATCGTGGAATTTTGTTTTTTTAATCTCTGTGACTTCCCCCTGGCTGCTCGGATTCTGTGCCCAGCCTCGCAACCCCCTCCCTAGATTCAAGAAGTGTGTGGTACAGGGCAAACCAGGGGCGCCACTTCTTATTGACGGTGTACCAGCTGGCTGGCTTCACTTTCTGGGGGGAGAATGGACTGAAAAACAAGACGCCAACTGGGACAAATAAGGGGAAACTGCAGGAACTAACTCTGATTTAATTGGCTTCACTTGCCTGGATTCAGCTGCAAGTACTTTCTCACCCGCCTCCCGCTGCTTTCGCGTTTTATCTTTCTTACAAGGGTCGTGACTGCACTTATGTTCAGTATTTGTTGTGTTAATAAAGCTTTTTGTTTTCAGTTCTGACTCCTTCCTCTGTCCTGTCTCTGTAGCGAGCGCTGGCCCCTCCCACCCCTGAAACTTGCCACATTATACTTTATTGATTTTAATATAAAAACAGTGCGTGGTAGAAGAAATGGTTCCAGCTGCAGATTTGATTTGCCAGGTCGCCATCACTTCTTTATCACGTTTATCATTTGGACAGACATTTATGTGTCTATAATCTGGAAAAAATATATAAATACTTTCCATTGTTATTCTGTGATAATGATTTATTTTGATCGAAAAACAATTTAGCACAATCCAGATTTACACATCATTCCTTTATGAAAAAATAACATTACATCCATAATTAATTAATCTCATTTTCATGTAATGTCATGATCCTGGTCCTGCTCTGTCTAGTTCCTTTAGCTACCTTTGGTTCCACACCATTCTACCTTATGTCCTCTCTCTATCTTCTCCAGTTTCCTATTGCTCTATGCCTGTTTTCCTTCTATTGTATTAGTGTTTGCACCTGGGTTTAGTTCTCTCCTGTCAGTATATAAGGTGTGTCCTTCTCAACCTCCCTTGCTGGTTATTGGGAATATCCTGCTTGGAGATACCCTTTCCTCAATACTCGTGGTTCTGTTAAGATTCCCAATTGTACTCTACCTTTGGTTTTGTAAATAAATCTCATTAACACGTAGACTCCCCTGACATTTCCTTTTGGTCATCAGCCACCGAACGTTACATGTAAACACAAGCTTTCGTCATGCATAGCAAAGGTCATTGTGTAGACAACCATTTTTATGAAAACCCCATTTTATGGTTATGAGGTTAAAAAAGCAGCACGTCTTACTCTACAGGGAGATGAACTTGATATTAGGCTATGTTCTCCTTAATCACTAGTCAGCTAAAGGGGTAAACAAATTTCATGGATCTTGAGAGGTGACTTTTCAATTCTTAAATAAGATCTGAGACTTTGTGAACTGTTGCTTGTTACAGCTCAGCAATGCGTATCACACTAAAGGCTAATGTATACTGTAATGCTGCGATGCTCTTATTAGCTAAGAGAAAACTATGCCTTTCCACTCTTGTACACAGTTTGCCAGAGATATTCATCCGAACGTGTGAAGCTCACCATACAGTGATTTATTTGACCAGGGGGCATGGCACTTTCTGCTAACTGCCCTCACAATAATTACCGCTAATTCACTGCAATCAGTCCGATGGGCTGTTGGTCCTCACACCCGCATTAATATTTCATCCAGGTCATTTGCTGTCACGAAACAACCAAGTTTGCGGAAGAAAGAATGGCTGTCGGTTCGAAAGTGGGCTTGACAGCAAACTCTCGCTCTCTCCATTTGCAAAGGCAAGACTCTTTGTGACAAACAGCAGTAGCAAAACAGTGAGAAATAAATTAAAAAAAAAAAAAAATAAACCCACAAGGCGGCGCAGGAAATGCACCAGTTCTACAGATGCAGGATCCCGAGGTGGGGATGAAACGCCGGTATCATCATGTGCCCGCACCATACTACTTATTATTGCGTGCAGCCTGTGATGCATAAATAAAGGAGAATGCATTTCACAGCATTGACTTTAGACAATGAATTAGACAGAAGGAAAATAAGACCCTTTTGGTAGCGGATCTCTGTAATCCATTACAGTATTGCCCCCATTATTACCTCGTCATCAAAACATATTCCTGACAAAAGGCCTGATTCAACTCTTCATGGCTGATAACCATAGGTGGAGAGGGCATTACCACGAAGGCTGGAACATAGCTTCATTTTTTACTAAGACGACTATGTTTCATCTGGGCAGATTTCCACAATGCTGTGGATTTTGAGTATTTACATATAATTAAAGCAACATACATGAGCAATGTGAATGTGACAAGCACGGTAGCACCAGGAGATTGAAGTCTCATTACCATAACCTGTGCACTTTTCTAAGTAATAGGATTAGGACTGTAAACTCATATCTTCACCCTTTAGCACAGAACACTAACCGGTGTCGAGCCCTGGTTCCACAGGGTGATGTCATAATTTTGACACGATTACTGACTGTACAAAACTACCAATATATATATTGCCCCCAATAATAACCATTTTGATGTATATGTAACAAACTTTTATTCATTATGTTTACATATTTATGCATTTCTACTTTAGATGACTTGTATTAACAGAACTGATTTTAAAGACCTATTATTAATTACTGTTATTAATGTGGCGGCATGGTGGCGTGGTGGTTAGCACTGTTGCCACGCACCTCCAGGCCTGGGGCTCAATTCCTGCCTTGGGTCTGTGTGCGTGGAGTTTGCATGTTCTCCCTGTGCT
>JABJVR010038591.1:0-32472 GCA_025773905.1 Chitala chitala
GTGTGTGTGTGTGTGTGTGTGTGTGTGTGTGTGTGTGTGTGAGAGAGCGGGTGTAGGGGATGGTGAGGTATTGCTGGGACATGATTTTGTAATGTTAACAGCTTATGTAAACAAAGCTGTGTGTGTGTGTGTGTGTGTGTGTGTGTGTGTGTGTGTGTGTGTGTGTGCGCACACGTACATCCTCAAAAATACTTACTCAGGACGTTTTGGTCCTTGACAGTTTACTTGATAAATATCAAAAATTCATAGAAAAATGTACCATAGTTAGTCTTTGTAATAACAAAACCAACCAGCCATAATGAGATCAAGGTGTTCTACAAATGTCTGTAAATATACAAGCATAGGGGATGAAATAGCTTGAACTTTACAGAAGAGGCCACGATCATGTACTCGTCTGTGTGATGGACTTCCACGGGTAGTGTATAGCCATCAAAGTAATTAACTAATGCAGAATGACTCTCGGGTGACAGGAAATTTTAACACACTGAACCGTTCATAGTTCGGTTGTGTTTAGGATCAAGCTCAGATCTCCTGTGGTTTGATCATCCAAAACAGAGCCTGAATTATTTGGGTAGGATAGCTAATTGAACCTTGATAATGAGAATAATCGCCTAAAATTAGGCCACGGGTGGTTATAATCCAGGTGAGGGGGTGGGATTGTAGTTAATGTCTGAGGAGAGAAAAATTAGTTGCCGACGTGCAAAACTGTAAAAGGTAGTGTTTAATGGCTCCTTAAAACTGTATGTATTCAGTCAGACCTGAGGCCAATGATTTATAATCTGCAGAGTAATGATTTCATGTTTTGCGTGAGGTATTTCGGCAAGTCTCCTGATAGCTGGCACTCGCTTCCTAAACAACATGTATTTTTAAACCGGGATACTTGGTCTCCTCTCTGTCATCTGAATAATTCACAGAGATTTTATAATGGTGTGTTTCTTTTTTTAAATGTTTGCAAAAACCACATGGGCGGCTGAGTGCACGTCAGTGTAATCTACAAAAGAAACTGGCTTTCGTTAACGGTAGTTACATTCTGCAGCACCTTGTAAGGGCTGGGTCTTTGTCCAGTGGTGCTAGTTAGGCTGAGAGCACCTGAAAACACTCAGTGAAACTGATACCACTTTCTAAAGCTGGCTGCCAGGATTGTCTCTGGACCGGAATCGAATGAACATTTTAGAGGCACGTTCATTCTGTCAGCAGGGTTGAGTGATATAGTCTATGTTGTACGGGATTCGAGAGAGAATAGGGCTGACTGACTGACACAGTGGTGTGTTCCTGTACTTTGTTTCCATATCTTTTAAGTGTTTTATTTAGTATTACAGCTGAGTGCTGTTAGAAAGATAGTAGGGCAGATTTGTAACTGATGTCCATACAAGGGTAGCATAGAGATTTTAAACAACTGACAACATTTGTGTTATTTTTTTTATCAAGGTATTATAAACGTGCATCTGCATGCACAGTACAATAATTTAAAAAACTATTGACACACACTATTTCCTCTAAATGACACTTATAATTAAACTTTGAAATGTTTTAGGGAGCTGGTCTTCCATTGCTACATGAACACGTTGAAACCTCATTGGATTCGAAGACTGTTTATTAGAGTTCAGACTAATTTGTATGGGTGGCAAATATGCCACACAGCTAATCTGTGATTACCATATTTTTTGTCCAGTAAGTAAATTGTCGGAATGTCAGTCTTTGCATTGTTGCCAATTTTTCTTAGTAATTTTGTCTAAAATCATTGCGAGCTGTTTAAGTGTGTTTTGGGGGGGGAAACTTCTTGAAACACTTTTAGGTTAAGGCAGCGCAGGGACTCAGGGTATCACCATTGTTTTATGCTTCCAGTGCTGTGGGTTTGGCTTTGTATCATGTGTAGGTTTAGTCCAGGTGTTTTGGATTGTATGCTACACAGACCTACTGGGCAGGTGTAGTGGGAAGTTTAAATACCTTTTAGTGCACCTGTGTCTTTGCCCTGTGATGATTTGAAACCATGTCCAGGTTGTATTCTGCCTTGTGTTGTCTGAGATAGTCTTGACAGTACAGCAGTTGCCATCCAGCCTATGTGTTAGTACATGGTGGTGGCCTGGTGGCTCATTGGGTAGACCATTAGGCTGGGATGCAGAAGTTTCCCGGTTTGAATCCCAGTACGGTCACCATGTGTGTCCTTGAGAAAGACACTCAGCGCTAGCTCATTGTAACCCGTATGTGATGCAAGTTATTCATAATTAGCAATGATCTTACTAACTGTTCTACTGAACGTATAGAATACTGTCAGTGGTCAGGCTAGAAAGAAAATATCCGAATTTCAAGCTTGTGTGAACAGAATCTCATTAATACTGTATCAGTTATAAACTAGCAATTATTATGGAATGGCCACCTCATTTAGATATAACCCTTTGGTTTAGGTCCTTGCTTTTGTTGACAGTTTCATCAACGCAGAAGAATGAGGTGCACAGCAGGGCTTCATGTAATGACATTTCATTCACAAAAATAATTTTCACCCAAATGAGATAGGAAAAGGCAGCCATGGTCTCCAAAGTGACAGATGTCACTTTTGTGATTTTGTCGTTATTGTGCTGAGAATTCACACGCGTACGCTTAATGTAGTAGCTCATACATTAATTTAAAATTTAATGGTGCACTCATGAACGCTTTTCAGTTCTTGCAGAACTGTATGAAGTATGCAATGCAGTTTTTGTTTGTTTTAAAATCATAGCCAGATCAGCTGCTGATCACGATAGCCTCCACCCGTGACATGCTCTTGTGATGTCCTTTCCAGCATGGGGCGTAACAGCCCCTCCTGTGTTTTCATATCACAGTGAGATGAAACCATGATCCCACAATGCACTGTTGTTCTCAGTGTCCCATGAAGCGATGCCACACAGGTTTATTACAAGGAGCTCGGTGTCCTTGTCCAAGCCGGCCCTGGGCACAGGCTGTGCTCGGGGCGCTGTGCATCCATGGGGGCGCCATTCACTAAGGAGCACAGAAATGTGGGAGGGGCGGCCACCAAGTGTCCCAGGACTGTTACTGCTCCTTGTGACAGTATACGAGGTCTAATGATGGTGTCGATTTATCTGTCTTCATATATACAGCTGTTTACCTGAGGTCTGAATTGAAGTGTTTGATGGCAAGCTTTCCATAATAAACTTTCTGTTCCTTTAATAGCTTTTAAGGGTCCACGGTGCTATGGTGGTTAGCACTGTTGCCTCGCACCTCCGGGTCCGGCGTTCGTTTCCCTCCTTGGGTGTGTGTGCATGGAGTTTGCATGTTCACTCTGTGCTTGGTGAGTTTTCTCCGGGTTCTCCAGTTTCCTCCCACAGTTCAAAGACGTGCAGGTTAGGCTGATTGGTGTCTCCAAATTGCCCATAGTGTGTGTGTGTGTGTGTGTGTGTGTGCACCCTGTGGTGGGTTGGCAGCCTGCCCTGGGTGTCCCCTGCCCTGTGCCTCCTGGGATGGGCTCCAGGCTTCCCGCAACCCTGAATTGGATAAGGGGTATAGATGATGGATGGGTAATAGGTTTTAACCCGTAATCGTAAACTTTTGCATGAAAAGACTGTAGGTAATAAAAATATACATATGTGCAGGGGTCGGGAATGAGACTTAGTTTCTAAATTAAGTTACACAATTTTATACAATTACAATTTTACAAGTAAGTAGAATTGCATGTAATTCCATGATAAATTGTTTCCTTTGATGTGATTGACATGAACGCAAAGCCAGCCGTAATGGAGGTGTGCGATGTTCAAATTTTGCAACATGCATTATGGTAGATCCGACTTGGCATGACGGTTCCTCCCCTGTTCTCCAGAGCAATACTAGTGTGACTGTGTGGGTTTAAATTGCCCGACAAATCCGGTTAACGTAACAATACCATGGTTTGGCAGGACCTGAAATGCAGAGCTGGAGTTTTATTCAAACCAAAATGCAACCGTGGTGAGGTCTACAGGTAAGGCGGTCAGTAACCAGAGGGACAAAAAGGACCTGATGTCTAAAATCATCGTCAGACACAGCAATGCGGGTTTCTGTGCTTTCTTCAGGCTGTAGTTCCTGTCACTGGGGTTGTTTGATGATTACAGCTGCGAGTCTGCTTCATTCAGGTGCCACTTGATTTCATTTCATGCTTACGTACCTTGGAGCCCAAAGTAGGATGGCACGCGTAATTAACTGCAGTGACTTGGAGGCAGGTCTAGCCATTGGTTATTCATAGTGTGATCGCTTCATTACCTTTCAGGAAGAGGCAAACATAGACACTAAAAAAATAGAGCATAGCTACTAGTCTAACCGCAATGCGCTGTCCTTGTGTTCTTCACAGGAAGCGGGTGAAGGAAAACTGGCATCTATATAAGTGAAAGGATGCTTACAGCTTGGTTTATTTAACGTACAAGTGCAGGTGATTTCTAGCCTCTTCTACATTTGTTTTTCTGCATATCAAGCATTGTGTGCCATTATCAGTTACGCTAAAGCACATCGGGTTATATAAATTTGTTAAAAGAATGTTTGAAGGTTAACCTTGAATTGTGTGGTTGTGAAATAAGCAGTGTGTGTAATTGCTCATGCAATATGCATATTTGGATGGAACAAAATGAGAAATGTAATTTAATACTGCCTTATTCCACATCCAGCGAAATAGGACGGACAGAGGCAAACGTCTCTTAGGAATGAGATACGTTATGTTGTGGAACACCAGTCCAGAACTTTTAGTGGCACAACAGAACTCATTATGAGGAGGAAGTTAATTAAAATGAGCATAGAAAGCTAGTTACCCAACACTCTTTAGAGATGTGGTCAGAACTGTTCTTTGGCCAGGAAAAATTATGTGAAAACATAGAGAAACAGTATATTTGGCAGTTTGTTGTTTCAGGACCTTATCCGAAAATCTTTATTTTTATTTAATAACTGGAATTAAGAATCTCTATTTTGTCTGAAACGGTATCATACTAGTCATTACTTCCTAAGATGTTTTTCAGCACTGCAACTAACTACATGATCTCAGATCTGAGGGGTTCTGTATTGCAGGCTTGTTTTCTGTTCCTCAAGAAACTGCAGTTCAAAGACAGAGTTGAAACACCCTTGCATTTTTAATCTGTTGCTGGAAGGTAAGGAATCACGGGTGTGAGGATACCCCTTTGCAGCTTTTCCACGGGGCGTGTCCTTCAGGAGCAGCTGTTGAATGTGTATTCAACATGTAACGTAATGCTACCAGATTAACCTAGTTTACAGATAATGTTTTTGCGTCATTATAGACCCTTTGGTGGTTAGAATTATAATTCCTATAGCAGCTGTGATTGGTGAGTCACTCATTCCTGCTGGGGTGGCATACAGGGAGTAGTCTTGAATTGTTCCTGAGATCTAGTGGTAATTAGCTCAGCCTATATCAAGGTTACCACTACATTTGGACTCCGTTATGCTTGATATGACAGTTCTAATTGATAACAAAATGTAAGGTGGCATATTGTACGGTGCAATTTTACAGATAGTTTGTTTAAGCAACAGGGCCTGGCTGAAAGTGTGACTGTTCAATTTTTTAAGTTCGTTGGATGAATCTCTGATTTTCTTAATTTGATGTTACTCAAACACATCGTCCCTGGATCATGATATCGAAAACGCAAGGCTTCACTAAACCGGACCATAAACCTCTCTGATATCTCTGTGTGCCATGGCTGATTTCTAAGAACAAAGATAACAAACACGGTGTACTCAATGGATCACTTACTAAGGCACGAGGAACTTCTGGCTTCTAATTAACTTTTTAAATGAGATGGTCGTGTTGCGCAAGACGGACACCTGAAATGACTAATGGAGGTTTCTCGCAGCGTGACCAGGATTTTCTTAGCCTGCTTCTTCACATATGTAAGAGCGTTGCTTTTCTATCACTTTTGGCAGAACGTGCATTCTGTATGATAATCCATATATTACATGCTGTGTGTAGGTCATTGGTGTGTACATCATAAATCAGTATGTATTATCAATCTATATTAAATGTGAGGTTTTGTGTATAGGTATGAAATCATACAACTTATGTTATGTAAAACTCTGTACTGTAAAAACCCAGTTTCTTCTGCTGTCATTATCTGCCTTTAGAGTCAGTCCTCTGTGAAAATGGCAGTATTGACTTGTACTATAAATGGTCTAAATCTAGACTGTGTTCATAATAGCCTGTTTCTGTGGATTTTAATATATTCAACATGCTGACCTCCTTCAGCATCTTGTTACAGCTCACTAAGTTGTGGGAGACCATGGGAAGATGTTTAGTGTCTTGTTTTACTTGGAGGTGCACCTTCTGGGTAGGCAGAGCTGACCTAATTTAACCCAGACACTTTATACAAAAGCCCTCTGGACAGCCAGCTGCCCAACAGGTTCAAGTGAAGGTGTCCAGCATAGTGGTGGCACACCAGAGTCATGTGATGGATTTGCATATGTCGCATCTTGCACAGATGCTCCAAAGGCCTGTTATATGAATCATACCCCCAGTATTCTGTTGCTCAGTGGATGCAGTCTTGCTCAGTGCCTCGGGATAACTGTTAGGTGTGTGGCTTGGCGTTAGCTCGCGTCACTGTTTTGGGTTGCCGAGATGCAGAGGGTGTCTGTGAAAATTGCACAGGTCTTGGTAGCGACCGGCAAAGCTTAAGAGACGTCTGTTGAGTTAACAAAGATGAATGTTCTCTGTAGAGAGTTGTGTGGTATTTGTGTGGACTTGAAGATGACCATTAAGTGGAGTTAGTTTTGTTGTATCGGAAGGATCAGTGAAAATGTTAAATTGGAGAAAATATCCTCCATTCCTCCTTTTGCTGTGGGTTTTTTTTCTGAAATCTATCCATTGCTGGTGACTTTTCTTGAAACACTTGTTATGGGTGGGTGGATGGGTGTTAGAGCATGGTTCATACCTTCTGATGTTCATTGGTCAGCAGGGATATAAAGTTAAAGGACGGTAAAATCTGAACCACATGCCTGCTGGGGAAAAAAAGGAAAATTGCAAATAGGAATGAACCAAGACAGGAATTTGTTGGACAATAATAGGCTACGTAATTGGTTATAAAGTGCTTATCATCAGTGTTATTCAGCCATAACTACTGTCTTATCTTCGACAGGGGAAAATTTCCCTGTCAGTTAATTGCTGTACGGTTTATTCTATTTCAGATAGCTCATTCTTAGCTGGAATATCTTAAAGACTAACCCACAGTGAAGTTGTTTTGTGTTGTTGTGGTTTCCCGTCATGGTAACTGTGCATTGAGGTGTAAAATATAAAAGTCCAAACTGTTATGTTCAATTAAAATTAAAGTAAACAAAATTCTGTTAGCAAAATATTCCATATAACGAAATCTTGAAATGATATTAATATGACATTTTCTTGCTATGGATATATTGTGGATGTTATTCTTGTTCTATACAATGTTTGTGTTGGGCCACTGAAACTAGCAATCTTGGATACACACTTTAACATTGGAGTCTGTGTGGTATACCTACATGGTGCCAGAATTTATCAGATATTCTAAGTTATGTAGTCAGTGATGTTGCAATCTATAAATCATATTGAAAACTTTCCTCTCCTCATTCTTGATTTGGACTGGAGAGAGATTCCCGGTTGTGCCGATTCCATCGTTCTATAGAAACGGCAGATAAGCAGGCGATGAGAGAAAAAAAGACTGATCAAGGTTGCTGTCAAGGTGAAAGTGAAATTTGCGATTAGGGATGTGGAAGACAGAAGATTGGGGGGGGGGGAGCTGAGATGCAGGAAGACGTGATGGAGGAACGGAGAAGCAGTGTAAGAAGGTGGAAGACAGGAGGACGAAGAATGCGGTTTGGCAGAAGCTAGAGTAAGGGCATTGGAGAAGCACAGTGTTGTGCTCACCCTCCCAGCATACAAGGAGCGATGTGCTTCTCAAAATGTCCCTGTGAATCAAGCACAGAGGAATCCTTCAGATGCACACTGCACTGTAGCAGGGCTGTTTTACAGTAAGGCCTGTTACTGTTTCTCTCTCTCTCTCTCTCTCTCTCTCTCTCTCTCTCTCTCTCTCTCTATCTCCCTCCCTCCCTAGATTGCTGCCATCTCTGATAGCACTACAAAAGCCTGTGTTTTTAGCATTGTGTGGGTGGATAATGTTCATATTCACTTCTATTCATAGTTGTGTTCTGACAGATTTAGCAGCATCACGCTGTCATCGCTGGAATATGTAATAGATTTTTATTTGTGGAACACTTCAGTATGGAAGACACCGTTCAAAGAAACCACGTTCCTCAGCCAAGAGGAACTGAATACCATTCGAAACATTGTTAATTGATGCTTTCTCATAACCTACTGTACATTTAATAAAATATGAGGTGGTTCCAACTTTATAATATTTGAATAAAAGTGTAGTTGATTGGTTATAACACTGATGTTTGTATAAGCAAATGACCTTGATGTATATTTGTGCACTGACCCACAAGTATGGTACGGTTGTAATGAGAGAGGGTTCTACTGAAAAAAATCCAATTGAATTGTTTTAGAGCATGTTTAAAAAAAAAAAAAACTTCAATCTGTCAATTTTTACAGTGTAAACAGATTTTAACAGTTGTGATTTTGTTTAAGAAACGGTGTCATACCCTTATGACAATATTTTCAATTGGTGAACAAGAAAGCATGTTGTGTTTACCCTGGTTGTGAAATCCAAGTCATTGTTGAGATGAAATCACAGTATTTGTATCAGAGGTGGTGGTGAGTGTAGATAATAGGGTCACTCCTGTATTTTAGTCAGCAGACCAACTCTCCTCTTCCTCGTAGCCTTTCTGGTTCTTTACTTCTGCATTTCCTGCTGCTTGTACCATACTTCTACCGAATTATGTTTTTACCCATCTCAGCCCTCTTTCAGTTTTCTTGTCTGAGCTAAAAGGAATATGTGCATCTCTCTGTCAGTTACCTCAACCGTCTGCCATTGCGTCTCACCCCCCACACATGATCCGCCATTGTGACTCACCCCCATGATCTGCCATCAGTGCTCATCTCCACCATGCTAAGCTTTTAGGAGGGGTCTTTAAGATGTACACATGGGCCAATGTATAGGAGCATTAACAGTAATTAGAGACAAGCATACATTGGCCTAAAATAAAGGTCTTCAGTATATATGTAAGCACTGAGATTGAGGGAGAATCTTTCTCATTGGCTGCCAGATGGTTGCATACACTGTGTAAGGCCCAAACCTGAAGGCTTTGCCATCAAGTTAATTTACTTAGATTATAGAACCTGCTAGATGCAAGTCCTCTGATTGTAGAGTGTGTGGAAGATTGTGCCTATGAATCAGCTCATTTAAATACACAGGGACCAGACCTTTCAGGGTCTCGTCAACAAGAAAATGTATTTTAAAAAGAATTCTGCACCTCACCCGGGAGCCAGGTGAACAGGGACGAAAACTGGTATAATGTGATAACATTTAGTTCTGATTACAGTTCCCACTACAGCGTTTTTAATTGGTAGTTGGACTAAGAGCATGCAATTTTTGCACCCTAGATAATGAGGTGGTGTTTTAGTGTAATTTGTTATGGACAGGGGCAGCGTGTGTGTGTGTGTGTGTGTGTGTGTGTGTGTGTGTGTGTGTGTGTGTGTGTGTGTGTGTGTGCGTGTGTGTAATTTATATAGTATGTATAAAATTAATGTCCTATATACAAAGCATTAACTCAAGAACTATGTCTCCTCCCGTTCTCTGCAGTCTGCTAATGGGAAGAGACTGGTTTCACCCATCATAAAAACTGGTAAACCTCGGCTCTTCTCTTCTCTGGCGCCTGTATGGTAGAACAAACTTCTGCTTGCTCTGAGGACGTCATCGTCGCTGTCCACATTCCGTAAGCAACTAAAGACACGTCTCTTCAGGGAGCACTTTAGGACTTAGAATCTTTTCATCTATGCTTCCATTCACTCCTTTGTGGCAATGGTGTTGGCTGTTTGTTTGTAAATGTTTTTCTAGTTAATTCAAGACCTACATTTTATATGTTTAAGCTTTACTTGAATGACTTTGAGACAACTACTTGGCTTAATCGTGTGCACTTTGATGATAGGACAGCACTTACTGTTAGTTAGACTCTTTGATACTGTTTGACCTCATTTCTGACATGCACATGTACTATTATTCATTGTAAGTTGCTTTGGACAATGGCATCCGCTAAATGAATAAAATGTAAATGTAGAGTGTAAATTAACTAGTCTTTTTACAGTTTCTGAGCTATGGATGGATGCATTTATTGTAAAGAGTTTCCACAAGGATTGAAGAGCTGGCCTATGTTAAATTGTGTGCGCATTTCATATTGGTTTGGAGAAAAGAGTTTTGAGCCATCAGTGTTAAATACTGACAGCAAAATCTGCTTTAAATATTAATTTTAGAGTATTGAAGACTGAGTAGAACATTTGGTATTTAAGTATGTCTACAGTTGTAAAGAATTCCCCCTGCCCTTGCCACAATTTTTTTTTTCTGAGAGGTCTTTTGTTGATATGTCCTTTTAGAAGCTGAGTTTGAATTTTTAAAATGATATCTGACTATAGGCTTTGCACCAAAGAAGATGAAAGTATTGTGTTAATTATGGGATACATTTGTAACGTAGGTATTCTGACTGCATTTCATTGGCATCTAAGGAGCTGGTAGTAGACTTAGCTAATTTATTTATTTTAAAACTTTTTTGACATCTGTTTCTTTCCAAAAACGAGAACGTATCTGCCTCTGTTCTCAGTGTCTTATTGACATGATCCACAGTCAAAGCTAACATCTGTTACCTTAATCTTAAAATATTACCAAACCTTCGTATAAAAGCAGACTGACTTTATGAGCACTTTTATTTGTAAACATTAGAGGTTGCATAAAAAGGAGCCAGTTGTCCTGAAATTTAGATAATTATTGCACCTGTTTTGGTGTAAGGGAGACTGAAAATGTTACAGAACATCACTGAACTGTACAGTACCATTATTTCGTGGGACTTGGTGTAGTTTAGTTGAATCTAAACCTGTCCTGTCTCTAACCTACACTGTCATATTTAGGTAGTGTGAGAAGACCTCAACTACTATACCAAGGAATTTCTCTAAATTGTCAGATTATGTTGGAATTTGGGGGAATTGTTTTCTTATATTGCAACTTGTATAAAACTTTTGGCCTTTTTAAAGGTTTGTAATCTTTGGTGTTTCCCTTATTTTAAACTGCCAGTGAGTGATGTGCAATCAGATTTGTTCTAGCTAAAAAAAACACACTAGCATTTGAACCTGTAAATTTCTAGCTGTATTTCTGTAATGGTGTCAGCCTAGCAACACACCAATAACAACAGTACTAAACATGATGAGACTGTTACAGGCCTTTGAAGTCTTGTTCCGCAGTGATTGTTCTTTTTGAAAGAGCTTTATCCGGCATTGAGGCTGACCTTTCATGTCACGCCGGCCACTCAGGATTTTCGTCTCCGCGGGGACTTCAGAGGCGAGACACGCCCTCCACATGCAGGTCCAGCTGGCCTGTGAGCTCCTGGGCCAGCTGACCTACAGGAACTTCAGAGCTCAGACACGCCCTCCATACGCAGGTCCAGCTGGCCTGTGAGCTCCCAGGCCAACCGACCTACAGGAACCACGCAACAGACCGGTGTGCACACACAGTCTCCTGGGTCCAGCACCCCCCCAACCCCCTTCAGTTTTCCAGGAAGAGGCACCGCCTGTGTTAAAAATGAAACAAATCACTGATGGGGGGCAGGGGTTGGCAAACACGGTGATTGTGTTCAGCTTCCAGAAATGCCTGTCCTTTTGTGTTCCAGGGTGCTGGCTGGTATTTTAACATAGTATGGTACATGTTGTACATGTTACTCAGGTACAGGGCTGGAGTGTGGCTATAAGGAAGTGTTTAGTGACAGACTGGAAGTCAGTTTGAGAAACTATTTTAAAAGGCTACCGTTTTGCTTTAAGGCTATTGTTGTCTAACACCTAAGAAGCGTACTGTAACCAGGCAACTGTTGTTCTGTTTTGTGCTATTGCATCATTAAAGGCTTGTGGAACAGTGGTGTAGTCTGTGTACACCTGTGTTGATACCTGCTAATGGGATGAAACTTTGGGCGATGTTTTATTCTTGTAATGGGCCAGTTCACTAGACCCTACAAAGACAACACTGTTGATCAAAGTTTTATTGTTTTAAATGTTTTTTTAAGGACTCATGGGAAGAGGCTTGGTCGAGGAGTAGTGTTCTTTGTTTTGGCTTCTGTTTGTTTTGGCTTATGTTTGTTTTTTATTTTTACTTTTGGTTTTCCAACGGTTTTAGTTTCTTTGCTAAAGGGACCGCGTTTAGTTCCAGGAATCAAGTGTGTTGTGTGATTTAGCTCCAGTTCACAGTCCCATGTTAGGATTAGACCCTACGCTTTGGCACAGCAAGTTCTGTGTCATTTTTCCAGAACCTTCTGGTAACTCTCTCACCTGCTGAACCTTCACTTATCGGACAGAGCCAGTTTACTTTCAACGTCATCTTTGTTAACTGGTGTCAATCTGTTTTTAGCAGCCGTGATGGTATTGCTTTAATACACGAGAGAAAGTTTATAAAAACTGAGGTAGGGAGTTAAAAATAAATGCCCGTTTTCTGGTGTTTGCTTTCCATAGGACTAGTTTTAACTTCAGTTTAGTAGGGCGGTGCGGTTAAAGGTATTTATATCAGATCGGAATTTTTATTGCGCTGCTCTCTGTTGTTAATCTGTGTTTGGGTGTATTGTGCCATTGCAGTTCACGTTCACTGAGTGAGATGAGCGGAACACACCCTGTTAATTGTTGAGAAACTGCGTTTCATTGAGGTCCTATAGTAAGGTCTTTTGGGACGCTGCGTTACCTGTTAGCCTGAGGGTTCTGCGTGTGGCAGGCTGGGACGGCCCTTGGCCGCAGTCTGAGCTCTGCCTCTCCCTGGCATGTGAGTGGCATGTGTGATGTGATAGGGCTGCGAGGCGAGACCAGGGTCGAGGTGCTCCCGCGTGTTCCCGCTCCAGTTACACCGACGGCTAATTTGGCTCTCGGAGAGCAACGTAACGGCTGAGCTGATCCCTCGGCGTGACCTGAGTTGTAGGAGGACAGAGCCCAGTTAAGTAGGCAGTGCCCTTGCTCAGTACAGTTTAGGCCTGGCTAGAATTGGGCTTTCTTGTCATTTTTTTATTGGCCACTTTATATCTAGCAGCCTAATATGCATAAATGCATTATACTTGTATAAAGTAAATAAGACGGAAAAACACACACTCCTGTTGGTTATATATATATATATAGTATAGTATAGTGTGTGTTTGTGTTTGTGTGTGTATATATACAAATATACACACAAACACACACACACACACACACACAATGTATATAATAGTTTTTTTATGCAGACTATGCAAAGCTTTATATTGTTTCTTTGTTTGTTTGTTTGTTTGTTTGTTTGTTTGTTTGTTTTTGTGTTTTTGTGTTTGTGTGTGTGTGTGTGTGTGTGTGTGTGTGTGTCTGCATTTTTAAATATGTCTGTGAATGCATGTGTGCACATGTGGGTATAATATAAAAGACACTTTTAGAATTTGTTCAAAGTCAAAACTTACACAAGAAATAATTAAACTAGGGCACAAAGTCAAAGCTATTTTACATTCTAAAGTGAGAAGCACGATTACCGTCACCCTTTGCATTATGGGGGAATGCCAAATCCAAGTTCGTAGAACATTCTGAAACTGAATGTTTTATACACAAAACGGAGTAATTTTCATGAAGACACTTTTTGAATCCTGAACAGGAAGAGAAACCTTAAGTTCTTGGATAACTGATACTGTCATTTATACATGTAGTACTTCAGTGTTCGTACATGCATCTTCAGTTCTGTATATCTCTGTTTTATTTAAAAAAAGACAAACGTTTACTGTGTGGCCTAAATGGGAAGCAGATACATTTTTCAGTTTTGTGTGTGTCTGTGTTTTGGACAGAACACAAAGATAATAATTGCTATTAAGCAGGAGATAATATTAATAGTTACAACTAAAGGTGAAATATGTCAGCACTATGACCAAGAGGGAACTTCCACATGATTAGTACTGCCAGATCTGATGATCAGTTGTGTCACCTCCAAAGCAAGCCACAGGTTTCTTGACGGGCAGGGGCCCGTCATAAAAATGTTATTGGCAGGACCTTTGGTCATGATGTAAGCAGATGGTAACATTCTTTAGTGTAAAGTAATTGTAGAACCTGTAGAACCATTGGCAGGCAGTGCTAACTGGCCATTATGAGTTGGTTTCCATGATCAGCAAAGGTCAAAGGTTATTATGGTGCTTTCATAATAAAAAATGGAAAAGCTACAAGGTGGTAATAATGTATTGAAAGGGGTTTGCAGACATGTAATAATTGTGAAGTCCAAAGTCTTACTACTATTATTGGACTGGAGGGAGGGAGGGAGGGAGACGGAGAGCAATGTTTAAGTGAGTTTAAAATATTTCACAACTACATTTTTTTAGGACCATAATAAAACACATTTGGCACGTGAATTGTCCCGATATATCTTTTGTCATAGTTTTCAGATTAGATTTCAGATGGGTGTAAACCCAAACCATAAAGTTCGGGAGTAGTTTACGAAGTCATCGAGGTGCCTTTATTTATTTATTTTTGGCCGATCACCTGATGTGTTTTGGTTCGGTGCAGGGTGTGGTGGCATTAGCTTGTGGTTAGCCTTATGCTAATGCTAACACAGGGCAGGATGTGACCAGATTAGCTTGAGCAACGGTTCTCACAATGGCAACACTGACGCGATGATGTCAGGCTGCTGGCATCAGGGCAGCAATTGAAGAGAAATTCAGTTGCAGGTCCGCAGGTCTTTAAATGTCTTGAAATGAAGTTCTGAACCAGTATGTGTTCCCCTGTAGTACATCTTTATGCTGTTTCAGTGAGTTAGAGTTTATGTCCAACTTCGAGCCCTTTAACAGTGTGAAGTTATCAGAAGTGTCCATGTATTGCCTAATTAATAAGGTTAAAAATAAATCTTGCTGCATTGATGGTGACCGAAGGATTTGGAAAACATTTTCTGTCCCCTGTGAGTGTAATGAAAATTTGAAGTATTTTTAATACTCTAAACCCTTTATTTTTGTGTATTTTTATTTCCCAAATGTAGTAAGTCAATGTTGAATTACTCTCGTGCCTTTGTGAATGTTCCTCCTGCCATACTTTTGTTCAGCTTCTTTGTGTGAAGATGTTATAGCCATATCCTATTGCTTTGTACTTTCCTGAAACTACCAAGGAAATAACCAGAATTCACCTGCAGGTGTAAGATATTCTAACTACCATGAACTGTACAGGACATCACACATTTTAGAAAAGATTCATGGGACTGTGTGAAGAAGCATTTTCCAGACACACCATTCTTCTATCTGCATGTGTCACATTGCAGAGGACTTTGCCTAGTGTTATTTTTCAGGCCTACTATCACAAAGTGCACTTAATTACCTTGTTTTTTTTTTAAGCCAGCACTTCTTAAATAGTCTCATTAAGTCTTTGGGGAAATCAACCATCATTTTACCTATGCAGTAAAACGTGGAGACTGTCAGGGTAAACCGAAGAGTCTGTCGGTGTAATGAATAAGGGTGACATAAGGGTGCTGTTGTCTGGCTTTAGGGTGATTGATTGGACTAGGCTGTTTCGGGAAAGCTTTAATTTCTTCATAGCCATTTGACTCAGGAAGCGGGAGTGAGTCTGGTGGGAGATGTCACCTGGCACTTCGTGTGCGATCTGGTGTTCGGATTGTGTCAGAGTGTGCCATCTGGTGTTTGGATTGTGTCAGACTCTCTCACCTGGTGGTCAGACTGTGTTGCTTGGTGTTTAAACGGTTGTGCTGTCTCTCTCTTTCTGTTGAAGGTGACCCTCTTCTGGGAAACTCAAAATGAATGGCTACAGTCCTCCCACGTACCCCTCCGGGGGCTTTGGTTCCTACGCCTCTCAGCTGAAGTGAGTGCTCAGCCTTGTGTTCAGTGCTCAGTGTCCTGGCCCGGAAGAAGGAACCAACTAAAATGTCCCCGTTAGATTTGCACAAACCCTCATATAAATGGCTAACCCTGTTTGTGTAACAGGTACTGTTGGAATAGGCAGGTCTCACACGGTGGAAGTCGTAATGCACCGTGGGCCCAACTGAATACGCCCAGCGAAAATGTTTATCTACTTGATGAATGTTAGTTCTGATTAGGTACAAAAAAATCACTTAATTTTAGGAATGATTTGTCTTTTGAAATATATATCCTTGTATCCATATTTGTATCAGTTGTATAGTTTTTAGAGTACAGATATAAATGATGGATCATTATTTAAAAAAAACTAGAAAATAGCAACAGCGCAGCATGTTTTTAAGAAATGGAGTGCTTTGCCTTAACTGAAGCTGTTAATTATTTACTACACTTAAAGTAAGTTGTAGAATCATAGAAATATCATGTGTCACTGAGCTCATTAGACCCAGTGACATTCGAGTAAGCTTGTGTGCCCGTGAAGTGTTTTCAGACCTTTGTCTCTTTCGTAGTGGACATGGTTCACAGGCCCCTGAGCACCCAGGCCGAAGCCCTAGCACCAAGCCCAACGCTAAAGCCTTGTACGGTGGGTATTGTGCATTTCGTCTTTTGTAAGCGTCCTCCTCCATCTGCTGACATTCTGATTTTAGCTGCTCATGGCTTCATGGGTGTGATGTAGATCTGTAGGTGGTGTGAGATGTTTGCCGGTGTAAATCCTGTTAAGTGCAATGTCTGATGTAGTGAATGGAAGGCAGTTGTTTGTCTGTTAACTCAGGTGGTTCTTATTTGCTTATGACCCCCCCTCACCCGGCCTCCGGGGGGGGACTTCACAATAGGGTTTGTTTTCCAACTTACTGAAATACACTGTCATGAATTGATCGTACCAAAACCTTGTGACAGTTTTGTTTATTGCTGTGGCCTTATGCTAGCATTACCACATGTAGAGGCGGGCCCGTTTTAACACCAGGGGCCAACTGGACAGTGGGCAGCACAGTGGTTAAGGTGCAATGTCCTTGCTCCTGGCAGACATGTTGACTGTATTCTTCACACCACAGAAGGACCCCATCTGTGCACGGTTGGCGTCCCGGTACATGCCTGTGTGTAATGTGCCGCGTCTTCTGACTCCATTTACAGATGAGGCCAGACATTTCCACCTGCAGGAGTTTCCCCACTTCAGTAATTTTTGCTCACATTTTTTCAGTTGGCTCGAGCAGTTACTGTGCAGCCAGAAGGATTTTGTAACTAATTGACACTTAGGGATGGTAGGTGATATTGTCTTGAGATTTATTGGCAGACGTGACAGGGTAATGCTTGTTCTAAAGCTGAGTATTCGGGTAACCTGTCACCCAGGTTAATGCATCAACAGCTGTTAATTGACAGGCTGCGCTCAATCAGGAGACCGGCGACAGGTGTTATCGAGTTTACAGGTCAGGTGGATTACAGTGAAATGCCTCAAAGCAGGTGTCTCTTCTTTTATTCTGGCACAGGGAAATGCAACAGAAAGGAGCCTCTTGGAATTAAGCAAACGAAGACAATTACAGTCACTGTATCCAAACTTTAGTTGTGTTATAATTATAAAGTCACCAAGATGAGTGTATTACAGCAGTGTATGCAGAGTCAATAAAATATGGAGTCCTACATATTCACAAGGCTTGAAATTAAGTGCAACTTAAAATTTTTTTGTGAAAATAGCATAACTTTTAAAGAACTGTGAATGGATTGATTAATTTGGTTTGTTTGTACCAGAATGCACCTTTATTCCTGTATTTTTTATTTTTTCTAATGCAATTTTTTTTATAATAATGCGACTTTGGAATACAATTCTGTACACGACTACCGCTAATTACTCTAACTGGAGTCACTGGGAACCACCCATAACTTTATGCAGATCACGCGTTTTAGCGTGAGCTGCGTAAAGTTATAGGTTAGCAGAAATGTATGTAAATGACGTTTTTCTTTTATGCATTCATTGAAATGCAACACAGCAAAGCTGTAGCCTCAGCCTTGATAAACCGCACTAGGCTGTTAATTAGAAGCGATCAGAGAATCCCCTCCTCCTGCCTTAGCTTTGATAATCCCACTTGTGCCAACACTTATTCGTTATGCATCAAGGCAAACATGCAAAAAATAGGCATTTGACTCATACGAACCTATGTGACGTTAACACGTACTGTAGAGTAATTTGCATTTGGGTACAGATTTCGTTTTTGTCTTTGTAAAGACGCTGGTGCTCATTGGAACAAATGATCTTTGCCTGTCCATTTGTTTTCATTGTGTGGTGAGTTGAGCTTGTATTTAGAATCAAGCCTAGGGATCATAGGTCACACAGGCGGCTTAACCCTGATTAAGATGCCATGCTACACAGAAACAGAAATTAAGTGTTTATACATTATTGCATTTGTTTTATTACAGGTAGTCCCTGACTTACGATGGAGATGCGTTCTGATGGCCCCATTGTAATTAGAAAATATTGTAAGTTGAGGCAAAATTTTTAAAAAGTGCTCTAATACTGAGACAACTGAACCCTATCGATCGCTGGTGAGAATGAGGCATCTCACACGGCGGGAGAAGCGTACATCCCGGCAGCGTCCCAATCTATCATACTGCGTACGCTGCTACGTTTGCCTGCCGTGCGAAACTTAAAATGTTTATACAATTTCATCGTATCGCTATCGTCATCGTAGGATTGAAGAATCGTAAGTCGAACCATCGTAACTCGGGAACCATCTGTACATTTCCACCAAAACTATATAAAACATTATAAAACAATGGTATTATCTTGTCTTTTCTGTCTTAAAATAAAAGTTGCCCTGGAAGATTTTTAGCGTGATCTGCATAAGTGTTGTGTAGGAGGCTTGCTTGGTGAGGGAGTGTAACAAGTGGTCGGTCCTCTGGAGCAGCTTTGGAATATCTCCAAAGGCAAGCACAGCATTATCTCCTATCACCTGTTCTTCACCTGTCACTCACCACGCATTTGCAATGCCCTTCCTTTCTCCCCCTCGCACATGGGAACAAAGATGGCACGTACTTCTTCCAAACATCTGCCAAACACAAAAAGAAAGGTACAGAAACATAGAGAGTTTCGTTTGTTCACGTGTGTGTGGATTGTTAGCAATTCCTCATAACCTTTTGTAGAACCAAAGGTTTGCAGCCAACTCCCAGCACTGTTCAAACGCCTGCTCACCCCCTACAAGGAGATCCACCCAAATTCACAAATGCAATATGCATTTCCTCCTATCTGTATTAAAAACATTTTACTAGTTATAATTTCAATTTGACTAGTTATATAGTAGTAGTCCATTATTATTTTTCAATTTTCCGATATGAATATGAATCAGTATTTGGGTTTTCTACAAAACTGAAGTGAATTTTTCTTTTTGCATAGTCTGTCCTTTATGTTTTCCAAGCATTTGTGGTAGAACATCTATAGAGATCATCAACTTGATGAACTCATGTAAGACATGATGTTTGGGTGGACCTCTTTAAGCTGGAAGAGAACCCCTCAGACTATTTTTCAGGATGCCCTGGCTAGTGCGGTGAACTAGCTTTTTTTTTTTTTGCTGGAAAAACAACAGGATGAGACACAGAAATGGACACTAACAGGCCTTTGTGAAGTGCTGTTTTCTCTGTCCGTTATTCTCACTCTCCCCTCTGCCTTGTGTTTGACACAATGCTTTTGGGGTACCATTGTGCATGCACGTTACCCCCGGCCAGCTCCGCATTTCTGGAATTTACCATGCCATTTGAATAAAGCTTCCAGTGACAGCTAATTCAGGTAATTGCTGCAATTTTTTTTGCAGACAGCCCTGACTGTGGAATTTTTGGCGTGCTGTGTTGCTGAGGCGTGCTCTTAAAAGTTGAATAATTGATGAAAATGTGGCATATTTAAAAAGAGAAAAAAAAGTCTGCTTTGAACCCCTTGCCATGGTTACACGCTGCTGTGGGTCGTTGCTTGAGATGCCGGTTTGTCTCCTGTCCCTCTCAGAGCAAAGGAAAAATTACAGCAAGAACAGCATCAGCAACATGACTGAAACCACACAGTATCACGTAGAGGTAAGACCCACAATCGCCTCTTCTGTAAGTGACAAACTACCTTTGTTTTCACCTGATAAGATAGTAGATAAAATGTAGTGAAATTAACAAAAGTATTGCCGTTATATGCTCTTAAGCAGCCAAACAGAGTTGACTGAAAACTCACTGTTGATGTCTGGTGTGTACAAGAGTAATATGTGAGGTGAAAAGCACTGGTTATATTATTAATGTTTTAATTTTCTTCTGCCTGAGCCTGTTTAGCCACAACTTTATGATGACTATTTATTGTTGTTGTATTATGTTGAATGTTTTATGTGGCTGAATAAAGTGAACTAAATATCTTGCCTCTCACGTGTAAATGACTAATATCACCTTCTGCATTAGGCAGTACAGGTTCTGCATACGTGTGTCTTTTTTACATCTGTGTTCTCTTGCGCTTCTTTAACACGTTGCCTTTTCAGTGTACATGCAATTTACAGTTTGTACTGTCTCCCATGTGTCTGTTGGCTCTGAAACGGGCTTGGTCTTGCACAAGGCTCCGACTCGCACTGCTACTGGCCGTGTGGTTCTGCCACACGAGAGGATAAGTCCACTGAGCTAAAGTCCCGACACCCCCGCTACGGGGCCTAATCAAACATGTGCACTGACATCCAGGGATTAACTCCCCCTCACACCCTTCCCTTCTAAATACCCACAATGTGCAGCAGCTACGGCCAGCTACTCGATAATCATGGCACCGCTGTAATGGGCAGCTCTGCTTGAGCTCAGACCTTCTCAGCATTAGCTCATACCAGTGTTACCACACAAGAGGATTAGCTTGCTGAGCTTAACATCTAAATCCCCCACTAGGGGGAACTAATTAAACCGTTGCCTTGACATGTTGGGGTTATTACTGCAGCTGACTTGGGTTAGCAGAAATGAAGTGGCCTCACCTCTACTACTCCCCCTTCAGTGTCCAGTGTTCTCCGCTTACGTGTGTCCGGCTCGGAGTTTGCGTAAAGCATCCTTTGTTGCCTTTTGCCCCACCCAGCACTTGACCACTTTTGTGATGGACCGCAAGGAGGCCGTGCTGAGCGTGGAAGACGGCCTGCGCAAGCTGAAGCTTCTGGACGCCAAGGGGAAGGTGTGGACCCAGGACATGGTGTTGCAGGTGGACGACAAGGCCGTCAGCCTGATCGACACAGACACCAAGGTGAGGGGTTCACGTTCTGTCCACATGTGAAGTCGTAATGCCGGTGCCTTTGCAAGTGGTTTGTGTTCATTGTGCTAACTGCTTTTATTTTATATATTTATCAGGTATTTATTTCTCTTCTCTACCGTTTTCCAAATAAACCGTTTTAAATTCTGATTTTTAACATTACTTTTGACAAATGAAATATGACATTACTTATTCCTTTATGGAAATGCACGTTACATGAAGGCTTTGTTTTTCCATCTGATTTATTTAAATTTGTAGTTATGACTAAATTATCCTTACAAATTGAGTTGTATGGTCTGAAATAAAAAAAATTATAAAAAAAACATTTTGTGGGCTTCTTTAATGACTTGCAGTTCTATTTGATCCTGTCAGATGTGATACTGTCACTACTGGTAATGTATGTTTATGCTTTTGTTGTTTGGTGTATTATGGGGTTTTTAAAAGTTCAGATATGGCTCCTAATTTTTATGGAGGATTGAAGTACAGTAATGCTTTCTTGTTTAAGCAGTTGGCAGTAAATAGTGTTTTTGGTGGGATGTGATTTCAGAACGAGCTAGAGAACTTTCCCCTGGGCATAATTCAGCACTGCCAGGCTGTGCTCAAAGCATGTAACTACGATTCCATCCTGGCCTTGGTGTGCAAGGAGCCAGGGCAGGGCAAGCCAGACCTCCACTTGTTCCAGTGTGAACAGGTCAAGGTAAGCCACGCTGGTCACACCCTGACCCCTTGGGTACCAGGTCCCGGCATCCTGGTCTGGGCTACAGAAGCTGTGAAGGAACTATAATAAATCAGCCAGAAGTGTGTAGGTTCAAATCCCAAGAGAGAGAAAAAAGTACTTCCGTTTAGCTGCTTGTTTTAAAATGTCCAGCTTTAACAATGTAAGCTGTTGCCTTTGACTCCCTAGTCATTAAGCACAACACTGCACATGTTGACTGTGCTTATTTGCCTGTAGAGCCAGACTATTTTTTTCCCACTCTGTGACAAGTAGTGCACTCTGGGTAACTCGTGTTTCATATTTAAATGTACTCACTGACACCATTAAGGGCATGTCGTTATATATGGATGCAGTCAAGCTTTGATCTAACGGAGACTCAGCCGATGACTTGCTGGTAAAGATTGTCTTGTCTTGCATTAGGCTAACCTGATCCACGCTGATATTGAAAGTGCCATTAGTGACCATAAGGGCGGTAAGGTCAAGAAAAGGACAGAGACGCTCAGGTACGGCATTTTTGTTTGGAGTGGTGGGGGGGGTACTTTTTTAAGCCATAATTTGTCCTTCCAAAGCCTTATGTGACATTTATATTTTTGTTGCCATGTCCGATATGTCTGCATAGTAATTTACTTGATTACATTTAATAATCTGTGACAATATAACTGACTTCTCATACACACATGCTGTGTGTGAGTGTGTGTGTGTGTGTGTGTGTGTGTGTACAGCAGTATGGAAGACCATTTTTGTAGCAGTAATGTTGATGATGGCAGTGATGCTAAAAATAATTGTTACAGTTTTTTTATATAACAATAAAATTGTGATAAAGATGTTTTTTACCAGCATAAACTGCTACCTTAGTCGCTCATCAATCCCTTCCCGTTGCCATGGTTACAGCATAAAAAAGCCCTATTGTGAAACACCCCTCGTAACGTACCGCTGTTGTATTTCACTGTTGAGCGCTGGCAGCCGGACTGTGACTGTGTGTGTGGTTCGCCCAGGATGATCTTGAAGAGTGACGGGGCCATCCCCCCGCCCCCCGCAGCCCCCGCACCCAACCTCCCCACCACCCCCCCGCAGGTCGACGTCAAGAGCAGGGTGGCGGCCTGGTCACCCTTGGGTGGACCAGAACATCCTGAGTGTGAGTACAGTGGTGCACTGTGGGAGTGACACAGTCAGTACAACCACACCCGACATGTAACTGTAGCATGTAACTGAGGGAAGTCTTCCTTCTGAAGGGTATTTATCCTGTCTGAGCATGTTTCTCGCATTAAATTAATGGCTGGTTCTGTACTACACAAAAAAATGCCTTTATATTTGTCTTTTTCTGTGCACGTCTTTTTATTTTTTGTGTGCGCTGTCTTTAGTTGAGAGGTTTTGGGTGCGTGCGTGTGCATCTGTCTTTAGGCATATTTACAGGTCAGAGGTGTGTGTGTGTGTGTGTGTGTGTGAGAGAGAGAGAGAGAGAGAAAAACACCTAGGCAGCTGTTTTAATTACATCGGTCAAAATGTGCAGGCTTGGTGCTGTGTTGACCTGGAGTCACATGCTGCTCTGTCTGTCATGGCAGATGGCAAACAGGTGCTTCACTCTGGCCAGGAGGAACCGCCCGAGGTGACAGCAGCCAAGATCGACCGCGACGTGGTAAGACTTCCCTCGAAGCTCTGGGAGATGGGCGCACACCAAACTGGACTGGCCTGACACTTCCCCTACACAATGGCACAGTTGGAAATATTATTGTCCTTATCAATCAGTAATGTGATGTGTGTTTGGACTTCGAAACACACGTGTGTGTGTGTATTTGTGTGCATGCATTGTATCTATGGTATGTAATGTATACACAATATATAAACAATAATGAATATGTCATATTCTGATCTGTCAGTCTTCAGTCAATGTTTTTTCGTAAGCATATCAGGGCTTTAGTAACAGAAACTTGCGTAGATCATGAAATTAGCGAAATAAGTTGTTTCTGGACATTGCTTTGAGCTGGAAAAGCATTTAACGATTTATTTGCATGTCAAAATTGAAATCTAAGTCAAAAATCACATTAAGATGTGATGGTCTGCAAATATTTTTACATGCAATGTTTTTGAGATGCGACTTGGAGAACTAAACTAAATTACTTCAGTTTTGCTTTCATTGTCACACGAAGTTATTATACTTGTATATTATTATAAACTTTTAATGTCCTCCAAAAAGGTCAACTGATTTTAAAGGACTGTCTGATAAATAAAATGTAGGCCCTTAAATCGATCCTTGGGAGCAGAGAAGAGAAAAAGGTTGCCAGTTTTGGCCAAGAAAGTTCTGTCTGTAAGGGATGCTAAATTGACACATTACTGGTAGCATCAAAGACTTTACTGAGATCCAAAGACATCAGAAAGTCCTGTCATCAGGCAACTGTACGCAACAGGTTATTAATAATCTTTAAGACTCTGTACTATAAAACTAAATCAGACTGAAGTGTTTCAAAAATGTTATCGCTAAGCAAGAACAAAAGTTTACAGAGGACAACTTTCATTCCTCGGGATTTTAGAGAGATTTCATTTGGAAAAGGTTTGTAATTATTTAGAGACCTGGAGGCAAGGTTGTGATTTTTGAGGCTGTGCTGAACCAGTGCATGTAAAATTTAAAATGACTCGTATTATGTATCAATGGAACTCATGATGTTCAAACAATCTTGTAACATGTTTATAGTATCAATTTGCATTCAGTTATTGTACAAATTTTTTAAATGTATTTTTTGTTCTTTGAGTGTTGCTAAAACCTGTCTACTGTGCATAGGTGTTTAGGTTAAGTGCAAGCCAAGAATCAGGCATTAGAAAGCAGGGTGGACTTACAGGCACAATACCTGCCTTTACACGGACCCTGATATTCCACTTTTAATCAGAATGATGGCTAATTCAGAATAACCACCTCAAATAGAACAGACTGGCTCAACTCACCCCAATCCAAATGAAGTTTCGATCCAAATAAGAGGGGTGGTGTAACTCTTTAATAATCAGATCGTTTGAGCATGTAAACACTTGATCCAATGTGATCATTTCCCTCTTGTTGGAATAAATACATTATTTTTGCACATGCTTGTCTCATGTAGGGTTAACATTAGGTCATGTGATTAGGTGATGTGTTTCTGGGAGGGACAGAAACATGGTTTCAACAAAGCAAAACTGGTCTGCGGTGGATACTACTTATTTGTTGGAAATTGTAAAAGAATTTAAAATTATTGCATGTTATATGGGTGGCACGGTGGAACGGTGGGTAGCACCATTACCTTGCACCCCTGGTCCTGGGGTTTGGTTCCTGCCTTGGGTCTCTGTGTGTGAAGCTTCCAGGTTCTCCCTGTGCTTGGTGGGTTTTGTCTGGATTCCCAGTTTCCTCCCACAGTCCAAAGACATGCAGGTTAGGTTGATTGGTGTCTCCAAATTGCCCAAAGTGTGTGTGTGTACGTGTGTACGTGTGTATGCGCGCGCGTGCGCCCTGCCCTGAGTGTCCTCTGCCCTATGCCTCTTGGGATGGGCTTCAGGCTTCTTGCAACCTTTTCTTGGACAAGCAGTATAGAGAATGGAAGGAAACTTCCTAGTTTAATTTAGCTTGTACAAGGCTCTGAACACCTCTGTACTTTTGTCTGATTTTTGCTTTCTGTTACAGCAAATCCTCAACCACGCCTTAGATGATATTGAACATTTTGTTACCAAACTCCAAAAAGCAGCAGAGGCTTTCAACGAGCTTTCAAAGAGGAAGAAGTCAAAGAAGACCAAAAAGAAAGGACCAGGAGGTGGGTTTAGTAGTTCAGCTCACGGAGAACTGGCTTGGATTCAGGTCTTTTTGTAGTGTACAGCCGTATTCTTTTTTTCTTCCACTAGAGGGAGTCCTCACACTGCGAGCGAAGCCGCCCCTTCAGGAAGAGTTCGTTGACTGCTTCCAGAAATTTAAGCTTGCGTTCAATCTGTTGGTAAGATCTGTTGGGAATGATCAAGACTGTATTTTTTTAATACTGGTCTGGTTTCCTGTCAGTTATGTGTAATTCATAACTGATGTATATTTGCATTAATTATACAGTGGAAAATAATCAAAAGGGGAAAAAAATGCATTAATAATTTAAAGAACAACATGTGAGCATTACAGGGTTATTAAAAGAACATAAAATAGTTTTAAATTTCTCAACCTACAGAGAGGTCAGTCCCAAATAATTTTCTGTGGAAATATCATTTTTGGCAGTTGATTTAAGTAATTTATTAACTTTGTGTGATGCAAGTGTTGTGTTTCTGTCCTGCTAATTAACCAAATGTAAAAACACAGTTGCCAGGCAGTGCATTGTTCATGGCACTAGCAGTATGGCACTTTGGAGCCTGGCCAAGGTTGAAGGTCCTATGAACAAAGCAGGTTATTCAAGGATTCACTATAATGAGCATGTCACAGAAATTATGCCATTAACAGACATGGTTAACTGTTGAAAAAGAAACACCAGAAGTTGTCTGAGATGGGAGGCTCCCTTAGTGAATTTTAACTGCACGTGCTTCATTTAAAATTGGTTGGGAATACATGCTGAACTAGTATTTTCTTGTCTGAACAATGAAAGCCCTCTTAGCAATTTGGAAATGTTAAAAGTACTTAATTTCCATTTGCAGCAGGGAAGCAGTGATGCATAAATATACCTTATTTTAAGAAGTGTCATAAATTATAAGGGTTTTTGGCATAATGAATGGATTCTCACCTCATTTTTATCACCTTGCAGGTGCGTTTGATGGTGACATACATTTATATGGTTTTGTAAAGGATGTGAAAATACTGAATACCAGGCCTGCTATTAATCTGGAGTTTTTCAGGGGGGCCTGACAGATGGGTAGAACTTTAATTGAAAGCAGCAGTCTCAGTCCTGTCACATTTGAATTCAAAACTCTTATCAAACACTGTAAGCTCTGAAAGGATTTTGTGCCTCTCATTGTACTTTTCCTCCTTTCGTTTCAGGGTAAACTAAGATCGTGTATTCAGAATCCAAGTGCTTTGGATCTCGTCCACTTCCTGTTTACACCGCTTAACATGGTAGGTGTTTCTTGGTAGTTAAGTCTGTTGACCATGTCTGACCTCTCATAGTGCAGATGCTGCTGTTACATACTGTCAGTATCACTTCTGTTTTTCCTATCCTGTTTGACCGGTTCACCTTTACCTTATATGTTCAGCTCTTTCGGAATGGTACTATAATTCTATACAGCAGTTTGTCTGGATTGCGGATCTGTGTTCTAACCACCAAACCGTGCTGTTTGTGACACAATGGACCACTGTGACTATGCCACCTAGCTGTACATGTATTCCATCTCCAGTCACGCTACATGCTCCGAGGGTCTTGGAGAGCTATGCTGGTCTGTTTTGTTTAGCTTTTCGAGCAGGGCTGTCTTCTCTGCTGCCCCCTGTAGGTGGTCCAGGCTACAGGGGGTGTGGACCTGGCCAAGGGGGTTGTCAGTCCCTTACTTACTCGTGAGGCACTGGACTTCTTGCACTCTGTTGTCACGCCCCAGGAGAAGCGTCTTTGGGTGTCACTTGGAGATAGCTGGACCAAGAGCAGGTGAGAATCACAGAGCAAATGTTGTAGGAAGACCCAAGCACTTGGACTAGAGAGGCCCCGCTCACTGATGCCTTCATAAACCTACATCGTTGTAGGTGAACCTCATCTGTCTTTATTGGTGAAACAAGAAAAGGTCTTAATTATAACTTAAAATTAGGACAAAATGGGTTTGTAAGCACTTGATTTGTGCGTTTACTGCTACTGAAATATTTGACTGTTGACTGAGGTGTCTGAATACAAATATTTTTTTTTGCATATTTTGGTACTACATATATAGTGAATTTCCCATTACTGTTCTGGGGAACATGCAGTATTCATCCACGTATACCATTAATGTAGCTGCATGGAACAAACCAGACTATTGCTGTGGACATCTCAACAGGAATTTTCTGTAAGGTTGCTCCTGTAGCCTCCACAGCATTTACAGAAGAGGGCTTAAAGACCTAATGGATTAACAGCTTTAGCATCTTTGCCCACAGATTTGGCTTTGCTGACTTTGAATTTTCAAGGAAACATCTCAAGGCTGGTTATTAGAATAGCTCTACTGTATGTATTTCGCACTGCACAACTCTGTGACGTAGGGCTACTCCATGCACACGAGAGGCTTCAGATTCTGGGTTCTGCCCGCTGTTAAATTGGACGTGTGCTGCTTTCCTGCTCATAAAATATAAATTGGATTATATGAAAATTGAAAAAGTCCTTAAGGATATTAGTGTGTATTTAAAGATTTTTATATTGAGTATGTATATTGTATGTTTAAGAAGCTGTGCTTTGAGCGCAGTCTGGTGAAATCCTCGTTCCCCTCAGGGTTAGATTTTTTGCTCTTGTCCCCCGCTTTCTCCAGAGCCGAGTGGCCCAAGGACCACAACCCTGCCCCTTACTCCCCCCGATTCCGGGATGGTTGGGAGCCACCTGTGGTGGCCTTCGTGGGACACGGCCGGGAGCAGGAGCTCAGCCAGCTGGCTGGGTCCCTGGCTGGCCCTGAGGCACAGCGGCAGGAGGAGGCAGAGTGCCGGCTGGCTCAGGAGGTGAGGGTCACAGCTAGCTGATGCCCCCTAGAGGCAGGTCAACTCATTGCACATAAGCAACTTCCTCCACTTGACTCACTAGATACACGGCCTCAGAGCTGGCGCTGGTTATGTTAAACCAATGCGCTACATAAAACAGGCCTTATAAAAACCAGCAGTTAATTTCCCACACCCTCGTCCATATTTATAAAAAAGAAATGCTTGAACGTTGTGTACTGTCACACAAGCATTCAACTGCACGCACACACACACACACACACACACATATATTCCAACTGTTGTTGGAGCTTTGATTTCTTTGCTTTGTGCCAGTAATTCTAATCTTCAGTCATGATGTACATTATACTGGAGTATAATGACTTTCATAGTTTGATTAAAACTGACAAATATACAGTGAATGTTAAGTGCAGATTCTGCATTAGACCAAAGTGTGTTGTGGTTGACTTCACATCCTAAAGGTTTGCTCTTTCTCTGCTGTCAACCCAGCGACCCGGTGTCCAGGACTACCCCCCTGCTGACGGGTACGCCTACAGTAACCTGATCTACAAACAAAAGCCCCACCTGGACCAAGATACGGCTGTTGCTGCCTTTAAGCAGGCGGTCAGCCGCCATGTTGATAGGTAACAGTGGTCATGTGACCGACACCGTTGCCATGGAGAACTGTCCCGCTACTAGGAATCTGCAGTGCACGGACTCTCACAGTTGGTCTGAATTCTTGTCTGTCAGTGTGTCTTCAGACTTCTGTGTATGTTATTGGCTCTCTAGTGAGTCAAATGTGGACCCAATGAACTGTGAACTGCGTAGTTATTTTCCAGATCTGTGCTTGATTCCCTGGTTGAAGCTCTCGATTCTGTGCAGTCCTAAATCTTCTTCCACGCTTTTCCTTTGGTCTCCTTTTAAAGTTGGGCGCTTCTCCATGGTTAAAAACTACTAACATGTAAATTCAGTCCATCAAAGTATTTATTTTTCCTCCAAATGTTGTATCCATTGCACAGTTACGGAAAGCATATCCCCATGAGCCCAGGGCACAAGACACACACACAGACACACACACACCACACATACATGCACACACAGTCCGTCTAACTGTGGGAGGAAATTAGACCATCTAAGTATTAAACATAGATGTTTTAAATATAGACTTGTCATAGCTATAGCCAGTACTTACTTATGATCTGGACTGTGAGATGATCAGATTGCCTCCCTGTAGCAGTTCTAATGCAGTTACTGGTCTTTCACTTTTAGAGTCTTTCATTTGGTATTTAATCTTTCCATTGAGTTCCCAGGCTAAATTGGTTCAGGCTTTAGTATTGTGTCCTTAGATAAAGCTACCACCATCAGTGTAGGTTATATAACTTTACTGTTATTGTTGTTATTTAAATGCAAATTGGGGTATATATATATATATATATATATATATATATATTATACACTGTGTACCATAACTTTCACACTGAAAGACTTTCATTCTGAAGCCCTGATATTTAACAAGTTTACAGAACAAGCCTCTTACTAAGAAAGGTTGTTCCACACACACTTATCATGCAACTAACATTGATTCTGTGTGTCACAGAAACTATGACGCTCACAGTGCCACTCATCCAAAGAACTTCGCCAAATCGAAGTACGACTTTGTGGCGAGGAACAGCACAGAGCTGTCGGTCATGAAGGACGAAGCCGTAGAGGTACGGGTGAGAACCTGTAATGACTCTGATTCATCGATGATTTACAAATAGGCAATGTGTGTCCATTGTTAATTAGACTATTGTATCCGCTGGAGTTAAAAAATAGAAATTGTACTGTGCTACAGAGCTGTGTGGTTGGAAGTGCATTTAACATCTTGCAAGTTTGGACTGAAATTTATGACTGAGTATTTTCCCTGATAGATGATGGCAGTTTGAGCTGTTTTCACCTTTGCCATCTGTGTTGCTGTACCATAATGGTGACACGCATGTGTACACACACACACACCCACGCATGTACACACGTGTGTACACACAGATTTTGACATGGCACCCAAAAATGAATATTAGCTCTTTTCTAAGTACCTATCTAACAATGATAAACAGGTATTGACCTGTTTAGCAAAATGTTTATTTAATTATATTTTCATTTTATTCATTTGGCAGACACTTTTATCCAAAGCGACTTACGTTTCACATATGGGTTACACTGAGCTAGCGCTGAGTGTCTTGCTCAAGGACACACCAGGTGGCTGGGCTGGGATGCGAACTGGGAAACTTCTGCATCCCAGCCTGATGGTCCACCTGTTGAGCCACCAGGCCTTTTCAGCAGTTTACAGTAGCTAATCACCCAGAAAGTTGGTCGGTATTTGTTAAGAGTAATGCTACTATGGTCTGTTAATGTATTGATGTACTTAACTCGGTCATACTGAAACATAGTTTCAGAAGATTATTAACGTTGCTGTTTGAAATCCAGAGTATCTTGTTGCTGCTCTTGAAATTACTTCAGGCAATTCTTTTTATTGGTATCAAAGAAGCGTCACTCCAAATAACCTGTGCAGTGAAGCGCTTTGATTTGCACGTGTATAAAACGGCCGCAGTACAGTGTGCAAAAGGTCCCTAACTTAAAACAACGGTGTGAAGTCGACTGCACTGGAAGACGTAAACTTTGTAAAGCTATACAGGAGGGAATTGGTAGGGACAGGGAGGACATCACGGTTTACACAATCCCGTGTGTTTGGCTGTGGAATATCACCGATGAAACTGAAGGTCATGCGTACATCTCTTGTACCGGTTACTACCATGCATGCAATTTGTGGCTTGTGTACTGGTGTGTAATTCACCACTACAACCAAGAGTATTAAAAAATCACACTATCCTGAGAAAACAGGGGTGGATTTTCATCCCTGCCTTCAGACATTTACCCAGTACTTGAGTTGAGGGGGGATGGCATCCCCCCCTGAAATAATCTCCTACCATGTGCGCTGTCATCAACACAAAATATGTCCCAAACGATAAAATCCACCATCCCCCCTGATTTTTTTTTTTTTTTTTTTACAATTCGACTACTGCATTTACCTGTATTGAAATCTGGTGTTATGTAACCCTAAAAAACAAAAAAGAAAACCACTGAACTTGCAACTTGATATATTAAGAGGTCTGAACGTTTAATATATGTAAGCTTTGAAGGTGATTTTTATTAAAACCGTGTTACAGCACTTATGTTTGTATAGAGAAGGATATTCTGCTGCAAAGTTACAGAACAGCCTGTCTACAAGGACTCAGAAATGGTGATATTGATGTTAAAATGGCGGAGTAAAGTGACTGTTGGGTCCAGTCACGTGACGCATGCCCACAGGTGCTGGATGACAGGAAGCAGTGGTGGAAGGTGCGCAATGCCAGCGGCGCTTCTGGGTACGTGCCAAACAACATCCTGGAGATCAGCCGGTCAGTGGACATGAGCGGTGGGCGTGGCGACCCCATTTACGCCCACACCTTCCAGGTGAGCTGCTTTTGGAGTTTGTTCTCCCTACCTCGTGGTCTACAGGCGCACTTTTACGATGAACGGCAGATGACACGTGCTTAGCCCTTAAAAAGTCCTTTATTGTGTTGTTTGGTCTGTAAAGCTCATGATGCCAAAGAAGGAATTTGAGTTGTTTAAGGTAGGCTCGTCTGTGTGGGAACTGTCGCGTGCTTCAATTTCTTTACTTGTCTGAAGTGGATTCTAACCTATGGAAAGTCGCTGTTATGTTGGGGAAAATGCATGAATTGCACACATGCCGAAACACGCGTGGTTTTAGACAGCTGTTACATGACTGCAGTAGGTGCTTAATTATACACCACACACAACTTCACTGCACTTCATTTGGCCTAACAAAACCTTCACTTCCCCTGTGAGCAAAATTAATTCCCTTTGACTGTAGGCAGGCCAGATGTCAAACTATTTGCTGCCTCATGGTTAGTGAGAATACAGGCATGAGCCTTGGTTTCCTTCATACACCGTATT
>JABJVR010038602.1:0-13771 GCA_025773905.1 Chitala chitala
CTTCCGATCTATTTTGTGTATTTTTTTTTTTATATTATTTTAATTTACTTTGGTTTAAATTACTTTTATTCCTCATTGTCAATGGTGTCCCCCCCCCCCCCCGATCTTCACACACCTTGCACAGGTCTTTCAAACAGCCAGTGAGAAGGTGGAGGATGCTGGCCTATCTGCCCTGAACGCCATCTCCGCCTGCCTCTCGCGCTCTGTTCTTGACTCAGATAGCGATGACGCCCTGCATGTCTTCCTGGATATCGTTCTCCAAGGTTCGTCCTCCTGCAAAGATAACGGGAGGGGCGGGGGAGTGGCCCTGTGTAAAGTCAGGGGGAAGTAGGACGGTGAATACTGCTCTGTAAGCCAACAGGACGCAGAATCGGTCTGCGCTTCATCCTCAGTCGGTCAGCCACTTCATCACAGCACATTACAGCTAGGCCTTACGGAGTGCTCTGTCGATGAATTTTCTGTGGAGAGAACAGACGCTAATAAAAGAGCAGTTGATTGAGTGGAAAAACTGAAAACCTTTCCCTTGACATTTTGTTTGAATTTGGGAAGTCAGTCTTGTGAAAACTTGTGAATAAAACTTTGTGCGAATATCAACATGCTGTAGTGAATGTTGTGGAAGGTGCTGCTGTGCATCTGGCTTCCAGATATCCCCGTCTTACTCTTGCAGACTGTCGGCGCCACTTATGTGAGCCAGACCTCAAGCTGGTATGGCCTAGTGCCAAGCTTCTTCAGGCAGCAGCTAGCGCCTCCTACAGGGCGTGCCACAAAATTGTGGGCAGTGTCGTGCCGATGCTTGTGGAGCAGTATATCAGCCAGACACAGGTGAATGGAGATCCACCATCATACAGACTTCTTCCATTCTCTTGTTTTTGCAAGTTGGTGCTACTAAGTGGATGTCTGTGTTGTTTGTTGTACTATTGTATGTGAAACATGCTCAGTTCAAGTTTCTCCTGTTGATGTTTAGTGTGCACATCGGCGCACCCTGCTGGAAGTCCTGCAGGGCTTCATCCAGCCACCAAAGGGCAGTGTACCTGCAGATGGAGGTATTGCTGTCTTACTTCTCATCTGCTCGTAATTCCACAAACTCTTTTTGCTCCTGGTGTGGCACTTATGGCTGTCTGCCTTCTGTGGAATTCCCATATAAATTTGAAGGCGCAGGTTACATTTGGAGAATAACTCATAGTTTTTTTCGTTCTGCCTCATGTGTGACTGCCCACCCCATGCCACCCAGATGAGAGCATCCTGTGCACGTTCCGCGAGTCCCTGTGTGCCCTCGTCTTCTCTGCCCTCTCTGAGACCAGCGCAGGGCTCCAGGTCACTGCTTGCCGGGTTCTCTCCTCACTTGGCCAGCAGCCAGGTGGGTTCGCCCCTCCTCCCCACAAACCTTCTCTTGCCAGCGTCCAACCCCACATGTACCCCTGTAGTCCGAAGTATATTCCTGGATACCTTTACTGTAGAGTAGAACATCCTGTAGAGGCGATACGCTTCAAAACGTATTTCTCGTCTCGTAGGCCTGCTGTTGGCGTCGGACGTGGAACTGGCTGTTGATCACATGACTCGGCTGATTCTGGAAGAAGAGGAACTACAAGTCTGGTGAGGAGGTCGTGCTTTTGCCTCTGCATGGGGCATTACCCAGCAGGCTGAGTGTGGGTAGACGAAGGCGGGGCATGCCCGGCTGCTGGCCGTAACCTTGTCCTCACTTCCTATCCTCCCCTCAGTGTGGCTGTGTTGGCGTGTGCCAGCTCTCTTGCCAACTCATACCCTGACGCCTTCGCCACCAGGATGGTGCCCAAGCTGAAACAAGAGATCTTCTCGGGTAAGAAAAGGGCACAAGTCGGGGAAGGGGAACGTGAGGTTAAAGGTCAGAGGTAGTCACGCCAAGAATTCTCCTGGTGTTTTTTCATTTCCGTGATATCCTGAGGTGTCCCTTTCAGATCTCCAAGTTCGTCTAGTACATTTCTAGGTGGCCCGAGCTGGTGGCCATTTTACCCTTTCGCTCCTCCCACCAGAACCGATGGTCGAAGGCGAGGGGGGAGACAGCACAAGAGCGCTTTCCCATCAGGCCGTGCGGCAGCGATGCGTGACGGCCCTGGCGGCCGTGTCGTCGCAGCCCGGTGTAATGCGGGAGAGTGTGCCCGTGGTTCTGGACCTGCTCGCCTCCGTGCACAGAGGTGAGTGTTTTGGG
The DNA here is from genome assembly GCA_025773905.1 of Chitala chitala. Classification (NCBI taxonomy): domain Eukaryota; kingdom Metazoa; phylum Chordata; class Actinopteri; order Osteoglossiformes; family Notopteridae; genus Chitala; species Chitala chitala. Next base: position 2,186 of record JABJVR010038602.1, read on the forward strand.
ACACATCCAAATATTGGGCTGGGACACAGCAGAGAGGCATGTGCCTTGCTGTAAACTGGCTATAATGTCTGTCAGTGTGTTCTGATGACTTGACAGTTACCTGCCCTGGCCGTCCCGCTGAAAAAAAATGTACCGTTTTTATCTTCTCTCGTTATTACCGTGCTTGGCAGCAGCTCAGCTGACTGATCCATGAATCAAGTGAACCCTGGACTGATTTGTCCTTTTTTTGTTTTTCCCACACCCCCCCAGGCATGGGATCATTCACGGCAGAGGAGGCGGTCGCGGCCTGCCGCAGTTTGCAACGGATGGCGGCGGAGGCCCAGGACACAGAGGAGACTGGACGCCTCTTCCATGATGTCATCATCCCACGTCTTTTTGTCCTGGCTCTGCAGGCCGCTGTGCAGTGTGAGTGTCCCAGGCCAGAGCTGTAGGTCCAAAAACGAATAAACTGCCGTGCCCCCTCTGTCAGCTGTGTTTTGATAAATTCCACCTAGCAGGTGTAGATGAGACATCTCCAGCTCTCGTTCCTGGGACGTGCTGCCGTGTGTTCACAGGCCGTCACTAGACTGATGTAAAGGGGTTTTGTGATCACAGCGTCCCTGTTTGTCCAGGCCTGGAGTCGGTGCCCCACGGGAGCCCCATGGCAGAGGAGGCCGTGCTGCTGGCTGTGGTCCCAGTGATGAGTGCAGCCTGTGCCCGGCTACAGCCCCTGTGAGTCTGCAGGCCACACACACATACACACACACACACACACACACACACACACACACACAGAGTGGAGACTCTAGGTTACATAAGAGTGTTTAATTGTTCCCTTTTGTGTCCCCAGGTTATCTGAGCTCACGGCTGTCCGCACAGTGTCCCTCTTCCTGGACGGGGACATGACATTTCTGCCTGAGAATGACCTCCCTTCAGGTGTTCGGCTGCTTAAGGTTAGCTTAGTGATACAACTTGCGCTGATTTCTCCACCGTGTTGCATGCTGGGAAGGCTGGAGGCCTGAGTTTGAGTCTGTCTTTCAGACGCCGTTTCAGGGCAGCTCCCTGTCCAGATTGTCGTGCCTCCTTACAGCCTGCGTTTGCTCCTTGCCACGGAACGTAAGCTGCCTCCCCGCCACCCCACTTTTCTAAAAGCACCGCTCACGCACACGGGCTCTAATTGTCGTCTGAGAGCACGGTTAGAGAAACGGTCGGGCGCGGTGTGTTGAGTGACATGTCTGTCAGTGGTGATCACAGCCTGAGTGGCGTTTCCACCTGGACAGGTGGAGATTCCCCAGGTGGAGAGGCTACTCGCTCAGTTGGAAGAGGTCTCTTGTACTTGCACGGACTCCTTCTCCTACACCTCGGCAGCAAAGTGCTTTGCGGGCCTGGTGAACAAGATGCCGTCAGGTGAAACTCTATCCACAATCCCTCACCTTTAACTGGAACCTGCTGACTACTGTAGCAAAAGCTGAAAATAGGTGGAAGTTATCCAGTGTTAATCACTGACCACTTTACCCATTTCCCGCTGGTCACTGTAATGGTGTCCTTGGTGTTAAACCAGGCAGTGATTGTCAGTAATTAGTATCATTGCCCGTGATTGGCTCATTTCTACGACCTCTTAGTAACAGGTTTTGTAGTTGGGCTAATGCCATCATGGAAGGGAGGAGGTCGGCTCACCCACGTTTGTGCTTTTTTTTTTGCAGGGGCGATGTTGGACTCGGTGCTGGACAGGCTGATGAAGAGGATCGACTCTGAGTTGGACAACACCTCCTCTTCATTCCGCACGCAAGCCTTCACCCTGCTGATCTGGGTGAGATGGGCCTACTCACTGTGTTCAGCCAGAATGCTGTACCTCAACACTGTGCACACCACCCTGGGCTCTACAGCTGGACCTCAGCACTGTTACACCAGCCCTCTGTTGGTGTCACTTCTGTGTCCTCGTGTCCATTCCAGAACAGGGTTCCAATGTGCTCCTTTTCCATAGGTGTCCAAAGCTCTTCTGATGCGATACCATCCTCTGGCCACCACGTTGATGGACAAGGTGAGACATCAGGGAGCCGGTTGTGCTTCAGGGGGACTCAGCTCTTCGCCAGGGGTCCTCGGCGAAACGTGAATCTGCTGACTGTTCTGTTGTTTTGACACTGCGCCCATCCCGTATGCATGAATAGAGCGTATAACGTTAGTGAAGGAGGACAGACATTCGTGAGCTTCGCTGGCAGGCAGGAGATGAAAGATGCCAGGCAAAATCAAGCCAGTTTGTGTTTTGGATGGACTGTGTTGTGACCACATCTCGCCCTGCCCCAGATCTTCTCCCTCCTGGCGGACCCCGAGCTGGGCCCGCTGGCAGCGGACGGCTTCGGCGTCCTGATGAGCGACTCGCCAGAAGTGCTGAGCCGCGCCTGCCACTCTGACGTGCGGATCATGTACCGGCAACGCTTCTTCACTGAGAACTCGGCCAAGCTGGTGCAGGGCTTCAACTCCGCCGAGAAAGGTGATGGGGTGGGGGGTGGATAGGTCTCAGCTAGGTTACAGAGTGGGTGCCATCTGGGAGGTGGCATTGAGGGTCCAGTCCAAAGGTAGGGGAGAGATGATGGGGGGTTGGCAATAAGTAACTGTCACCCATTTAGTCAGGGAGCACTCCTTTTCACATAGCTGGTGTTGGCAGAGTTTCAGCAGGATATCCAAGTTTGTGTTGAGGGCCAGGCAAAAAAGGCAGCATCGCCCTTGCTGCAGGTACCTCACGTCCCTGCTCCATGGACAAGGAGTGCCAGATGCATTTCTTCCCAATACCTCGTGCTGCTTTGTGTGTTTACCTTCATAAAGACATGGGAAGTGAAGACAGGACTTCAGTACCGTCTTACGATATTATGCTTCGGGACCAGATATCTTTAAATACTGTCACACGCTGGTTGAAGATTTATTTACTTCTCTTTTATGCGCGCACACACACACACACACACACACACACACACACACATACACACACACACACACACACACACAAAGCAGCAATGTTACCCTAGAGTTTATTGCGTGTAAGATGACAACCTTGGTACATTGTAAGCACATGGTAAGATGGTTTCAGTGGAGAACGTTTGGGCCTTCTGCTGTGGCTCCAATGTTCTGCTGGCAAGCGGCCTCAGCTGGTCTCCGCATCTCTTCCTGACACCTGCCTTCCCTCTCTCCTCCTGCAGAGGTGAAGCCAGCCTACCTGAAGGCTCTCTCGCACATCGTCAACAAACTGCCGCGACAGGTGCAACTCTCCGAGATGCCGTCGGTGAGTGGTGAGGGTCTGAGGTCTGCTGGGGAGGTGTGGTGTGACACAGCAGAGGGTCGCTGCATGTGAAGGGCTTTGTATAGGAAAACAACACGTATAGGAGCGTGCGACTTGATACAGGGACAAGAGAGGCACAACACTGGCACCAAAGTGGCGCCACGCTGCACTGTACCATCACGTGGCCTCACAGAGAAAGCTGAGTGATGTCGGTGTTGGCGCTGAGACGTACTTTAAACTGTGTGCTACCTGCACAGATCCTTCCCCTCCTGCTGGAGGCGCTCTTGTGCCCGGAGCAGGCGGTTCAGCTGTCCACCCTGTGCTGCTTGCACCCCGTCCTGCTGGACCCCTCGCCCCCACCAACCCTTTCCCCCCAACTGGACGATCTTATCTTCCGCCTTCTGGGCCTCATCAGCAGCAAGGCCATGGTATGCACCCCCTCCCGTGGTCACATGTGTCAGGGTACGGCTCATGCGTTTACATAGCAGTTAACATATGGGGGGGGGTTTAAACTGCTCCCCATTGCTCTAAACCTCATTGCTAACATCCATGAACAAATCCCAGATTGACGTTTTTGCCCCCCTCCCCCCACAGGCGGTGCGCATCGCTTCCCTACGCTGCCTTCACGCTGTCTCCCACTTCCCGGATCACATGGTAAGAACGAGCTTGCAGGGTGTCCTGAAAGCCACTGTGGGCTGATCTCCTGGGGTTCTGCTCCGCACATTAACCTCAGCGCCGGGGCTGAGAGCGACTAAACCGGGATCGGTGTGGATTAGAGAGGCGGTTAGCTCAGGCCCGTGCTCACACAGGCAGGCCAGCATGGTCAGAGTGAAACGCACAATTTGGAGAAACATCTGAGCGACATCAGTCAGAAATACCTGCAAACCCCCCCCCCCCACAGGTTCTCCCGTTTCGGGCTCGGGTTCTGCGTGCGCTGGCCACGCCCTTAGACGACCGGAAGAGGCTGGTGAGGAAGGAGGCCGTATCTGCCCGGGCAGAGTGGTAAGTTCTGCTTCCACAACGTGCCAATCCTGCCGCGGGGATCGTTTGGCTGCGTGTTCAAAAAACCATAAGCTAATGGTGAAGTGGGATTTCCGACCCCGAGGGGAAGCTACAGTTCCTGCAGGGGTGTTAACAGCGGGTAGGAATGTAAGGGCCAGCAACTGCTGACCGGAAACGTGCGTGGCCACACAGGGAGGTCCAAGGCAGGACGTAAACCCAACTTCCTCCCTCAGGATGCTGTTCTGGACTCGCATTACTCAAATTTTGTCAGTGTTCATCTGCTGGAAACTTCTCTGTTTAAAGTGTGTGTTGGTTTCTCAGCAGCCACCAAAGATATGATACTGAGAAATTGTCACTGACAACCAACCATGCATAAATGATGCTACTTTCTAGGTTCCTGCTGGGGACTCCAGGAAGGTGAACCATCCCCTGCTGGGTCACTGGACAGGGAAGAGGAGCAGATCTACCTGTTGACACCTCTCCCCCAGACTCCTCCCTACCAAAACAGTCCCGGCCTGGGACACCCCTCTTGCCTTGGACACTTTTTGCAGAGAATGTAGTTGGTTTTTAAAAGGCGCCAGCTTTTGCGTATCCCCTGTGGATTAGAAGTGGCTTTCACTGAGCAACAGTCTGGCTGTTCTGTAGGTGTGAAGACAGTGGGGGGGGGGGGGGTTACTTCACAAACCTTCACGCCCCCAGGACCTGGACCAAGAACAACTGACTTGTTTAGTATCCTGTTGTTCTGTCAACACTGAGCCCATTTCCTGAAGGCTCTCTTAGCATTGGTCTAGCCAAACAATACTACAGCCACTTTCCATTTTATTTTCAAAAAAATATATGTAACTCATGCTTCCACTGTTTCCCGCTGTTTTTCACTCTGGTTGGGTACCTGGGTAAAGCGTAGGACACGCTTCACCAGAGACGTGCACAATTAAAATTTATACAAATGTGTTTTTGTTGTGTGTGACCCAGAGTAAAATCAGGAGACACATGGTCCAAGATAAAGCGTTCAAAAAATGACATGGAAATTTGTTTTTAATAAACATTTTAAAGCAAAAAAATAAAATGCACAGGTAGAAATAGCCACAGTCACTTGGAGCTCTGCTCCGTTTGGTCACATGTCAGCGGTCACCACAGCTGGGAGGAGCTTAAGCTTTGTGCTGTTGTCATGGTAATTTGGTAGGCCCTGCTTCAGGACAGGACGAGCCCCTGGATGCCTCCGGTTAGCGACCACTGGTGCTTACACTACACCACCAGTGGGATGGCTGGTATCATCTCACTCAGCCACCCCTCACACGCTAAAAGGCATCAGACGAGGTCCGCGTGGACAGATGCGAACTCCGAACAGCTGCCCCCGCCACATCCCAAGGAATTCTTCAGGTGCCGTCTCCATCCTAGTGGACCGGGACTGCCTGAGGCTGTATTGGTCAGCAGCCAGTGGCAAGTGATGCTATATAGCAGTTGGATCCCTCCTGTGTGTGGAATAGTCCCATAAGAGCCCATCCCCCAAGGGGGTGTGGCCAGAGGGTAGGAGGACACGAGTCAGCCAATGGCTGTGGAGGAGAGAGGGAAACTGCTTGTGAGAAACTGCAGTTTGTCTTAATGGGTGGCAGAGTGACTTTCTTACAGGAATAACTTGCTTCACTACTTACGGTACGGTGCATTTTGACTTCAGATGCAGAGTTACTGTGGACCAGACGACTGTTTCACGCTTTCTGTCTGGTCAGACAACACACACACAACGTTCACATAACGTTTGCCAGGGAACGAGAACTTTTGTATCTCACCTACGTTTCCTCACGCCGAAGAAGATCCTCCAGTTCTCTTCTCTTCCGTAGTTGTAGGGATTGTGAAAAATCTGCCCAGGGACAAAACCACGGGGGGGGGGGGGGGTTCACCAGTGATGCTCAGTAAATGCAGTTTGAACTCTGACCGTTATCCAGTAGGTTGAGCTTCTTCAACGTGTGTTCAAGCCCTCTCGAACCCTCACCTTGCCCTTGTCCCTCAACCGGCGAGCTTCTTTTCGGTTGATGTGCCTCTCGATACTGGTCTCGCCCCGGGTGATGAGTGCGGCGTGCCACAGGGTAAGACCCGCCAGGGCTACTGCCACAGAGCTGGGGGGGCAGGAGAAGGCTCATCAGGCAGTCCACAAGTCTTCAACTAACAAAACCTTTATGAAATTGCATATCAGGGACACCTGGGAAGAATTTTTCAAAATTTTACATTGACGTGTGGTAAAGGAGTGATTTTGCTCCAACGCCAGAGCAGAGACGGTGCTCACCTAGTCAACACCCACAGGTAAATCATGCTTTTATGAAACATCTTCTCATTGAAAGTGAAAAGTGGCTCTGGGGTCTGGTAGTAACTCTGAAATGAAACAATAAAGATAATTTCAATAAAGAGTTCAAAGAGACAACACTGACCAGTCAATCAGGACTTCTGTTGAAAATGTGAAATGTCCACATAATGGACATTAAAACAACAACGGGGGTGGTGGTGGGGTAAATGGTAAAGGACAGCATCCACATTCATGGTTTTTTTTTTTTTTTATTGGATTAAATTTTACTCTTCCTTCATAATCTCTACATTCAGACTACACAGGTAGGGTGTGGTCTTCACACTGCAATACTGTGGTCATTCCATGTTTTCAGTGTCTTCACCAGGTATGACCTTTCAGAAAGATTTTTATGTCTTGGTCCATCCGTAATCATCATGCGATTACAGAGTTTTCCTCATTTTCATATAACATCAGGAACCAGAGTGGAGGTGTGTATGGAAAACTCATTATAAATAGAACAGTCAAAAAGCCCTGAAGAGCAGAATTAAATCAATTATTGTGGTTAACGAGGGCTTGTTTTCCCTCCAGACACCCAACCTCTCCTCATTTTATGAGCTCTGGAAAGTGTACTGGAAAATCCACCTTATGCCAGCATGTTTAAACCCACATCCCTCATCGTCTTGTTAGCAATGGCATGCAGCCGGCTGAAATTACGACTAGACAAAACTACAGTACTTTAAAAGCTCTCATTACTAGAGAAACAATGGGAGGAACCCCCTGCGTACACATTGCCTTCAATGTCCTTTCACGATCCCCCAGGCCACGCAAATTTCTACCTACATGCCCCATGTTACGTGAGGCGTCCTAACATTGGGTGAAAGTTGCATCAGAGGTGAGACAAACTCCCACTGATGCTGTCGCTGTGACACCAATCACCATGGTTACTCATACCCTCCCTGACACTCTCTCCCACTCTGCGGCATCTGCAATAACAAAACAGTCCAAGTCCAAGAGGGCCGGTGTGGGGCGTTGTGGGGATCTCCCCAAGTACAATAAACTAGAGATGGTCTAACAGCAACCACAGAAGTTACAAACCCATGTATTAATAGAGAAGGTAAGTGGCCATGAGTCTTTCATCGGGAAATACGAAAGAGGTACAGGAGATTCAAATCCATAATATCAAGTTCTCAAAAAATTTTTCATTGGAATTAAAAAAAATACATTCCGGCAGCTTCCTTAGGACAGTAACAAGCACGACGATTCTGCTACGGTCTAAATAACCCTACCACCAAAAGTCAGGTCTGGTTATTTTTTACTACAATGATCTGCTCGACGACTGGAGAGGCCGGACACACCTCCACGGCGTAGTAAGCTCCCACGAACATGTCCCAGCAGCTGACGCTGCAGTAGATGCAGCCCATGGTCATGAAGAGGCAGAAGGAGAAGAAGTACCGATGGTTGCGATGTCCCACACAGTTGTTGAGCCAAGCTGAGGGTGAGGATGAGTCAAGGAAAGAACGGCAACCGCGTGCGATCGATAGACCCGATTTTTCACACAGCCGTCCAAAAACGTACAAAGCATTTAATGTTTGCTGATGTTTCGGAACCACCGGCCGCCGCACTGGCCACCGTCCACCACACACTGGATGAAGACACCAAGTCCTCACTAGTTCAGAAGAGCTGGCTGTTAACTGCTACCTGATCCCCGAGCAGAAGTTAAGGTACTAAAGCTCTTTGGACACTCCATTTCCATACCAAAACACACCGTCTTCCTCTGCGTAATACTACATCTACACACAGAGCATTCACTGTGCTGAGATACGAAACTGCGTGTCGTTTTGTTTTAAAAGATACGACAGTGATGGTCCATTTTCAGAACACACCTGAGAAGGAAAAGGAAAAAGGAACATTTTTGCAGTAAAATGCCATCTGACAAAGTTAAGCTTGCCTCACATTCAACACAAAAAACAACAACAAAAAAAAAAAAAAACAACATAATCCCACTGCTCCTCTGCTCCGAGAACACGTTACAGAACATTCCTGGAACGCTTTATCGAGTGCCCTTAATCCAATGCGCTCGTTTTCAGTAAGCACGGCACTCCACACCAACGCAGACTCCGTAAACCTGGACTTGTGTGTTCTGGCACCATCACCTGTTGCAGATGCTACAATGGTGGGTTCTGGGTGGTTTTGGGGTGATGCACTTCTTACAGATGGACACTGAAGGCACATCACATTTGACCTGCACACAAAAAAAATAAAAACACACACAGCAATTTACTGCAAACAACTTACTCGTTTTACTTCATACCCAGGGAAAAGGTGTCTATTAAATTAATTGGGGAAACTTGTTCATATACATTTTTAAACAGAAGCTTGTAAATTCAATATCCAAAACCAGTTCAAGTGCTAGTGAAATTTTTGCCAAGAACAAATCAACAACAGCAGCTATACAGGGTCCTCGGTAATAACACTGATATTCACATAAGGCTCAAAATAACTTGTTCTGAAAACATTGTGAAACTGCTAGTCAAGGTCTTCGATTTCACTCTTCATTTTCACAGTATACATAACACCACGAAAACTTTGAATAAACTAAAAACGTACTTTGCTTCCAGTACAGATAATAAGCCTGTGATTTGTCTTTCAAATTTAACTCGACCAGCAGAGTCCGGCAAAGTCACACCACCTATCACTTCCAGAACTGTCAGAAAAAAGTGTTTATCAAGCAATGCTTAGACATTCAGCCACGTCTGCTCTAACTGAATCAGTGGGAGGAGTGTTAAACCAGTGTGTGATTGACAGTATTACACACCAATTCCACCTCCTGTTGAGTTTCCATTCACCAATCCCTGCTCCCACAGCGTAGCAACCAGACTTCACACTATACATCCATTCTCATCAAAGGATGCAACCTGGAGCCCACACAAGCTTCTCTTCACTGTATCATAGCCCATCTTGCAACACCCCCATCTCTCCTGTACCATGCGCACCCCCGTCAACTCCAAGGCTCTCACAGCGGGTCGTACCAGGGGAGGATGCCCAGGCGACGTCCATGCGGCCTTGTAGTAGTGGAACACGACCATCACCAAATTCCAGTGGCCGTAGCAGAGGTGCCAGGCAATCCAGGGCATGGGGTAGGTGCTGATAATCAGCGGTAAGACGTAGTAGTACACAATAATCAGGACGGAGCCGGTCAGCAGTATCACCAAGGATACGAACACCTTAGGGAGGGGGGAGGGAGATGAAGAGCCTTTCTGAGCAACCTGATGAATCCTGCAGTCTCAATGTCACATGTCAACTAAAACAAACAGATACATCTGGGACGTAAAAATGGCCGATGAACCGCGTATGAGAGCAAATGTTTTCATTGTAATAGGTCATTGTAGTGCTTGCTACTGATAAATACACATAATAAACACTGAAACCCAGTTTAAGAGAATGCCCATTGTTATTCACGGTCCTGTTAACGATTCCCTGTGCCGCGCGTTTCCCGTGGCCTGTTTCTGTACTGACAGTCTTCATCATGCTTGCTCATCTATAACCTTGCCTATGACAAAGCTTTGGCAGGCGCCCTCCTGTGTGGAACAACCTCCGAGTAGGATCTAGGATGACGGGTCAGCAAAGTTTTGGGGCGCGCGGTTCTGACTCACCACTCCAAACCAGCGGGTCAGGTGGTCCACCAGCCAGTAGATGGGTTCGAAGATGGAGTCTAGAAAGACGTCGGAGTTGCAGAGGGCGTTGAAGCAGAGGGAGCTGAGGAGCAGCCGTGAGTACGACCACAGCTCCCAGAGGCGGGCGCCCACACCGAGGCGGCCCCAGCTGGGGCACTGGCGCAGGCAGCGCAGGAAGAGTCGCGCCGCAGCGGGGACCAGGCGCCGCCAGTGGCCCATCGCCTCCGACCTGTGACACACCGACATCGTCATGCCCAGAGCCCCCCCACAGTGAATCATCATACACACATTCACACTGCAGAGCATTACACTCACACACCTAGCTTTCAAGTAAAGCAGAGAATTCAGTTACATTGTAACAAAAAAAAAAGTCCAATTGCAAGACACGCGCGTCGCTGCAGAAAGACAGCTGGTCATACAGCGTTTATGGGTACCGACTCATAACCCTAAGGCTGCTTGATCTACTCGCACTCTCTAACAATAAGAACTTAACCTATACTGGTTCAGTAACATCAAAATCATTGCTTTGCATTTTATTTAAATTAGTAAGACATCATTACGTACCTCAAGGGTTTGATCTGAAACTGATAACGTTTCCCTGCAGATTTGACCAAGTAACGCCTCCCCCCTCAGAACAGCAACACAACAAAGTGCTTTGTGAAAGGGCTCTATTTATACCTGAAACGTCACAGAAGGTGTGGTCAGAAGGAGAAACTCAATCTCCATCCTTAACGCTCTTGAAAATTTCATGACCAATACACTTCCCTTGTATTACTCTCTCCCCGAAATCACTTGGAGGAACCAGGGCATGGGCGATTCGGAGGCGGATGGATTTTCTCACGGGGGAGGACGATGGGACATTGGAGACGAGGATCATTTCCGAGACGCGCGTATCAGTTTCATGAGCTACGGAGGAACCCTTGGTGGTTCTCCAAAACGTGCCTCTCCAAAGGCGCCTTCCCCCTACCCTTGCACCCCCCCCACTCACCCAGCTCTCGGCTGCACGTTCTCATCATTCATTGTAACTCATCGCTTCTCATCTCCCGATGCTCCGTGTTAATTACAGAACCGCCGAGGAACTGCTGAAGGATCATGCCAGATTGTCGTAGATCCATTTTTAATGTGCGGTGGTAGCTGGCAGATAGCTGAACCTTAAAACCCACTCCTCTGGCCGGTGTAAGGCAACTCTGCCGACTGAGAACTCAATCCGAGTGGCTTAGATGGAAAGATAGGAATTTAATAATGCCGTCGCTCCTCGGTGTTAACGTGAGAAGCAAAAGTACACTGGGCTGAGTACGCCACTCAAGTAGACTGTACAACGCTGGGATAACAAGGTACACTGGGCTGAGTACGCCACTCAAGTAGACTGTACAACGCTG
>JABJVR010038602.1:13871-25438 GCA_025773905.1 Chitala chitala
GTACACTGGGCTGAGTACGCCACTCAAGTAGACTGTACAACGCTGGGATAACAAGGTACACTGGGCTGAGTACGCCATTCAAGTAGACTGTACAACGCTGGGATAACAAGGTACACTGGGCTGAGTACGCCACTCAAGTAGACTGTACAACGCTGGGATAACAAGGTACACTGGGCTGAGTACGCCATTCAAGTAGACTGTACAACGCTGGGATAACAAGGTACTTGGCCAGTAAATGCACCCATCATTCCCTAAATCCACCTAGTCCATCCAATTTAAGGGTAATAAGGTACACAATGTAACCCGGACCAGGTGGATGTAATTAACGGAAACATCTCTGTTTAAAAGTTAGTGGGCAATCACCGTGGTGCCAACCTGTTGTCAGCTGGTATTGCGTTTTAACAGATGCCATCTGCGTCCTTTTACTTTATTTTGACCCTTACGCTGGACCCTCTGAGAGCCCATGAGGCCCCCAGCGGAACAGATTGATGTTAAAGGTTACCAAATCCAACTGTCACTATGACAACCAAATGCGATCCAAGAAGCAAAGCCCCCACTGCGTGAGGGTGTGCGCTTAGCAACCATTTACACCTCCGTGAAGACGAGCTGCACGGGGTCAACACACAAACCAACGTGACTCCAGGTGTGACTCTGGCCTGCATCACTGCTGTGGGAAGGAGGCATTTTCCTCCAGAAAGTCTAGGTGGCCTCCACATGGTTACACTAACGGCTCTGTTGGCCTGTTTCATCCATATATAAAACAGGTGTAGAGCCTCAGCGGGATGCCTAGCTACCATTGGGTCTGGTTTGGACACGCCCAAGCATCCTTCTTTAAGTCAATCTGCTGTGGCACTTCAAAACCAACACCAAAGCAACCAAGTGCCAAATGGTTTACTTCAATTATTTCCAAACGAACTCTGGTTTGAGCTCGAAGTCTAATTAAATGACACCATGCTCCAACTTCACAAAGGGAAGCAGCAGTGTAAGGATGAGAAAATTACTGTTGTACATCACCCTTAACTCGCAGACACGACACACGTATGAAAAGCTATAGACCAGTTATGTGCTGCATCAAATTCGATACAATATGATAAATATTAACTGACAAATGCACATTATCTTATATACAAAAAAACTCACTTCTGTACAGGCACACATAAGCATGACACCATTCACATTAACAAAAAAAAAAAAAAAAAAAATCCCATGCTTAAATGTGACGCTTTATGCAAATGACCCTAATATGCTACATTTACATAATGTGGTGTGAAATTCAAACTGCCAAAATGTCACAATTTTTAAAAAATGTGTTCAACGATTATTCAGATTAGCATTCAGCAGCTCAAGGCCTGTCCAGCAGTTCTCTCTTCAGGGGAACCTTTTCATCTCATCCAGCATCTCAAGACTGCTCAATACTCAAGTGATGGTTCGGACGTCCCCATCCTTCAAAAACGCTGTCCTTTCAAATTGACTTTGAGACCAGTTGGGTCATTTACACCACGAGGACCACCACCACCATCATCATCACAGCCTTCCTTCAGTTAGTAAAGTGGAGGTGATGATTTAGGATGTAATTCCAGGTCAGCTGATCTTCTGCATTCCTCAGGATGACATTTTCACTCTACTCCAGATTAGTACATCATCCATCCTTCCATTCATCCATCCATCCGTCCAGATGCTGGTCTTTTTATTCTCCTGTCACCAGCAACTATCTACAGTACTTACCTGTTATAAATTTTCCTGATCAATGCCCAAATATTTTACTTTTCTGTGCACACACAGTGTCGCCAGAATTCTCAAGTTTAAAGTCATCAAAAGAACCAGAACTTACAAGAGCAAAGAAAAATATATTTGGAGCGTGACACCATGAATATGTATTCAGAAGACTCAATACTGCATTTAGCTTACACAACGGAACACTGCTGACTGGCACACAGAGCAGCGACTCTAATTAATAGTCAATATGAAGGATTTCATTTGTACGTCCCACTACGGCATTTTGGACTTCTAGAACGTTGTCTAAAATATTACCTAAACGCTTCACTACTGAACAACAATTATACCTACAGAAGGAAAAAAACATGTCCAAATTGAATTTATAGTAATCTATCTGCTTCCTATCATACACGTGGTCGCGGTACTTATGGTAATAAAGCATGCAATTCGCATTTAAAACAAAAATAAATAAAGAATGAGGAGAATGGTGATTATATTTACGTGTTACCTCGCTCTCCATAATAATAATAAAGCTCACGGACGACATCACAGCCCTTATCTGGGATATGACCAGATTTACGGGGTAATGCAAAGCACTACACATTATTACATATTCTTATCGGCACACCCAGTGTGGCTGACCGCATAATGTAGTAATTAGTGGTCAGCCCAGTTTTAACAGCAACCATTCAATTTATTTTATATACTGGATGCAGACAGCCGCCTACATCTACACCACTGTGTTCACCCCCGAACATTTTTCTGTACAATTCTTATATCATCGGACCACTTTTTTACATAACTGCGGCTTGCACGGGAAGACAAATATCTGTATTTAATTCTGTAGAATTGTCAAACTCAGTGTCATACGGTCGTGACAGAAAAATCCATCCCCACACACACACACACACAGACAGACACACACACGCTGCTCGGTCCCTTTCTGCGCCCGCGTGCTCTTTCCGTGGGTTTATCTGACCCGAGCGCAAATTCTCACTCAGCGACAATTCATTCATCTCGGCTGCAAATTTCCCACACAGAGGAATATCCTAAAAGCAAAACGGCGACTGGTGGCGAAAGGGAATCAACAACGGCCTTGAAAACCTGCCATCATCCTGGAGCTGTGAGCTTCAAAGTTTATTACACCCTTTGCAATGGCAAGGAAGGGCTGGATGCGTTAGTGTGCTGTTCACTGTCTCAGCTCCCTCCCCAGCTGCGCATCTCCAGCCCTGAAGCGCACTCACCTTTGGCTCTCCACCTGCAAACTCCTCGCTTCTCCCACGGCTTCTCAGCTCATTATAGCGCCGAAGTAACGGGAATCCCACATGCACACCTAGCGAAACTGGCTTTGAGTCGGCGAACCCCTTTCCCCCACGGTTTTGCCTATGTTGCGCATGTTAATGATGACAATGCAACGCCAGGTAGAGAATTTTTTACGTCTGCGCTTGAACAAAATTTCTAATTGCAGCTACTAGCCGCTGTATGCGCAAGAACGCATAAAATCAATCAGGTGTCAAGCACGCAAACTACAAGTTTAAGAAAAAGACCTTTGCAGAGAAAGCGCTCTAGCCGCAGGTGCTGCTGGGAGTTGGAGTCCGATCCTTAGCGTCCCCTCATTTTGACGTATGTGTGGCGAAAGCTGTACAGCTCCGTGTGTGTATTGTTAACTGCACCGATACGTCTGATAAAATGGCTTTCAGTTTTAATTTTGATGTGGAGTTAAAAACCCAGGACCCGAACGGTCCAGACCTGGACGAGGAGGGCAGTGCTCAGACAAAACGAGATGCATCGACCGATTCCGTATGTACACTGTCATTTGGCTGGCCATGTGGCTGAAAGGTTTACGACCACTTGTAAGACCATGTGCAACCCCCTACAGAAAGTGCATAAACGGTTCAGTTTTAAATATATGGCAAGCAGTGTAAGCGTTATGTACCTCTGCTGCAGCACACTCGAGTAATAATTTGAGTTCTGTAACATATTACTGTATGTGTTGCGGACCGTCCACCACGTGTTCTCTTTTAATTTCAGTATACGAAGTGTAGACAAGTGAAGGAAGCGCTAGAGCACGTTCCTGGGAGTCACGGGGCCTGTCGCGACGACGCTGTCTGCGAAACCCTCCGCCTAGGAAGCCTGCCTGCACTTCTGTACCTTAACGAAGACGTGCTAGAAACGACCGCTTCAGAGGAGGAGGACAGTGAGAAGATACTGTCCCAGACCGCTGCTTTGCACTCTGACCTCATCTCGGGCGTTTACGAAGGAGGCCTCAAAATATGGGAGTGCACCTATGACCTCTTAGAGTACATTGACAGTGAAGGGGTGGCCTTCATTGGGAAAAAGGTACTAGACTTGGGCTGTGGTGCAGGGTTGCTAGGTGTCACGGCGCTGAAGATGGGTGCTGATGAGGTACACTTCCAGGATTACAACAGCACCGTGCTAGAGACGGTCACAGTGCCCAACGTTCTCCTGAACTGCGATGATGATGACGACAGTGAGGAGGAGGAGGAAGACGACGGCGGCCCTTCTTCAAAGAGGAGGACAAGAGACCCAACACAGCACCCATGGTTTGGAAAGTGTCGTTTTTTCTCCGGCGACTGGTCATCTTTTGTGCCGCTGATGGTCGGTGGCGAGGCAATAACTCGCTATGACATCATACTGACCGCCGAGACCATCTACAACACAGCGCACTACGCGGCACTTCACGAGGTCTTTCGCCAGCTCCTGGCCCCACACGGACTCGTGTATCTGGCCACAAAGTCGCACTACTTTGGAGTTGGGGGAGGGCTGCTTCTCTTCCAGAGGTTTGTCGAGGAGCAAGCTGTTTTCGACATTAAGTGTCTGAAAAACACGGAGCAGGGTTTGCAGAGACATGTGGTGGCACTGAGGTTCAGGAGCCCTGAGTGACATGCATCAAAGGCACGGACCCAAAAACCTCCGGCGTTAGAGAAAAAGTTCAGTCTTTCACTTGTAAGACAGAAATATATTTTCCTCACTTTTTTTTTAAATTTTTTTTTAACAAGTATTTGTAAAACAATACATCCCGAAAAGAAATACAAAAGCAAAATGGGCACATAGATAAAACAATCTGAATATGAAATTCTTTTGTTGAATTGCTCTTTAAATTGGTTCATAGTTCTGCAGTTTTGCCTGTGTTTAAACCTGCTGCTGTAAATTAGTTTGAGGTTCAAATGCTTTTACTCCAGGTTCTCCACCTGCATTCCTGTCAAGGTGGAGTCCACTTCAGCTCCGTCCTCCGGTTCTACAAACAGTGTAGGCCATGTGTTTTGTGACGGGGAGAGACAAGCAGCAAATAGCAGGACGAGATTTAGAAAAGGTGAGGTGGGGGGGGGTCCCTGTTTGAGCAAAAAAGGTGGGGGCGTCACATTGATCACACCTAGAGGTATTCTCTCTGCACTCTGGCCACCTTCCGGAACTCCTTGGTGTGAGTACAGGGACACTTCATCTTACTCCAGCTGACGGGCACCATCTGTGCCCCTGGAGAGAGCAGAGCAGCAGTTAGCAGATCCAGTGGATGATTAGCAGCAGGCATTAAAACATTATATAAGCCCTCCTAATTAATTCTCCACACTTCACACCATTGGTTTGTTTACTAGCTGTGCTGCCGGGTCTCTGAGACCCTTCCTGCACTGTTTTCCAGCCCTATGAATGTAGTGCTGATTCTGTGGCGGCTAAGGGTCCCAGTACTGCCTGCACATCACACCCTGAGCCAACCTGACTTTCTGTGAAGCTCAAAGCAACCTACCTGCTTTACTGTGGGCCACCACCACACCTAGCTCATTCTCCGCCGTGCTCAGCAGGTAGTTAGAGCGGACATCACCCAGAGAAATATGATACCCGGTCAAGGACAGGATTGGAAATGTCTGAACAGGTGGCAAGCCACTGACGGAAAAACAGGTGGTGTCACCTGCCTGTGGGGTGATGAACCAGATTACCCGCAGGAGGAAAGGGGCAGTGATGATCAGTAACTATGCAGAAAGGCAGTGCTGGCTAATTTATTTCACTTTGTGTGCAACAGATTTTGTATGGAGAGCTGAAATTCTACTGATCTGACTGAACTAACCGATGTATACCTAACAGTGTTAAAGCGAAGCTTTATAACTGGTATGTTGTTTTTTCTCCCTCTCTCCACTGAAAAGGATACCACTTTCGCAAGCACAATGTCTCCAGGACGAAAGCTCTTATGTGTTTCCACCTAAAACAGAGAAAAATATACTAGTGAGAATTTTTCTAAATATCAACCCAAACTCAAATTTTAAGCACACATTTGTATTAAATGCTGAACAAACGTATGTTATGGGAAAATTTTATGATTTCCAGTACAATAGTTTTACCTTTTCTTTTTCTGTTGCTCTTACATCTTCTTTCCTGTAAAATTATGAAAACTGCTCAAAGCCCAATAATTTCTGTAAAACCAAGTAAATGCAAACTTGTAGAAACATCATGCACACATCACTGAAAATGAAGGTTTAAAACGTTACAGCTTAACTACACCAGTCTAAGCATGCAGGCTGTGTATATGTCCCTATTAAGCACACGTGTCTCAGAAGTTTTGCATTTCATTCTCAACCCTTCTTCAACATACAGTGTGTATCTGCAGTCCATGGCAATAGTCTCAAAATGCAACAAATGTGTGGTATTTTACATGCACAAAACAAAAGCATACTTCAGTCATGAGGTCACACAACTGTTGAAAGGCCAGGGATCAACAATAGAACATGCACATCAAGAGAAACTTTACCTAATAGTTCCTTTGAGTCTGTCCTTCAGTGGAGTGGAACCAACATATAGGATGTGGACTTTTGCAAACCTTGGGTTGATGCTAGTGACCTGCATTACAAAACGAGTACTTTTTTAGCATAAAATTTCACGACGCTGAACTGACAACACAAACGTCGCAGGCACCTACACATCTTACCTTACACGTAACTATAGCGCCAACGCCCGGCAACAATTCGGATTCCGTTTCTTTCACGACCGATATGACCGGCAACTTGAGTTAAAATGCAAATTATCATTGGTAATACAAATAGGGAGAAAAAGAAGAAAAAAGTAATATACCGTCATAAATTGTGAGATGCAAAATAAACGTAAGGAGTATCTCCTTTCACATACCACTTCTCCTTCGTTTCTCCTGAATGCATAGCCGGTGAGGGAGGCGAAAATGTACCCACGTCGCAGGTACGTGCCCGCACCTGGTATGCAATCTTTCACGCTGCAGAGTTTCTCACCTGACAGTAAAAAAATGACTAACCAAAGCTGATGTGACACGACATACAACTCCCACTGAATGCACGGGCCTTTGTAAAACATTTCCTGTACGTATATAAAAAATTCTGAAATTAAAAAAGTGCATTAAGCCCACGCTATGGAAAATAATCAAATGCATAAAAACTTAAGACTTCCTCCAAAGAGTACAAGAAAATCAAAGCAGATGCCAACTAGATAAAATAAATTCCATGTGCGGTCATGGATTAATTGGTCGAATTCCGTTCAAAACATGAAAGAAATACAATGATTGCAATTCTGCCTGGGGCAAAGGAGGGTGTGTGACTGACGCTGTTTACTCGGTTATTACTGCACGGTCTACCCTGTAATATCTGTCGAAAAACTCACTTGAAATCACTTTTCGGTGGCAAAGACACCTTGCATTTAAATACATTCTACATATTTATTTTTGCATTAAACCTTATGTAATAATATAAAAGCATGCCTAAGGAGAAAAGTTTAAGCGAGAGATTCAACAAGTCATTGCAGTGACTCTACGTGGACGAACAGCCAACGACGACGCAAACCTGTACCCGACCCATTTCAGCCGGTTCGTTATTGACATGAACATAAGGAATCACTCGCATCATGTGTTCGTGGTCCTGCGCTGACCCACCTGGAACGCACAGCTTCATCGGAGACATGTTTCCAAGAACACAGAGCTGCGCGCTCATTGGTCAATTTAGCGTGACAGAATTGCACACCATGATTGGCCAGTTCAAGAGCTCGTAACGCACTTACAACCGTACCATGTTGTTTGCGGCAAATTTGATCAATTTATATAAACCCGCACGTTTTTAACGAGCTCGGACAATGACAAATGATTTTGCTTCTAACAGAAAATACCTTATAGATGTTATACCTACGTTTAGTTTTACAGCACGTGCACAAACATAACGTACCTCACATCAAAGCGGCAAGTGTTTCAATCCATAAAAAAATAAAACGCCTTACAGCAAAACTGCAGATATCATTTTATTTGCACAGGGGGTCCAGTGTACATATAAATACCAAAATAAGCCCAGATTTAAGTACAGTCTGGCATACAGTCATGATGAAATTACAGAACAAGACCACTGTGGAGATGTTACGAGTAGGTGTTCACAGGGTGCGTTTTGCCACCACTGTTTCGGACAGTGGTCAGTGACCGGACAGAAGGAACAGTAAACATTCAGACGTGATCACGTGAGGTTCATGGTTGTCCAAAAAAGCCACCACAACCTGTACAGTTTGAACATCGCTAAGCAATCTTAGCATGTTCAGATTTGTCGGGTCTCTATAGTCATGCAGTTCTGGGGCCACCCAACAGCATTTAGTACATTCAAAAAAAATGGGAAAGGTTACAGAAGCACATGGTGGAAATGCAGATAACATCACAGGGACTGACATCGCATAACCGTGTAAACTACAGTATCCAGGAACACAAAGGGGAGGTGGAGAATAGGGTTTAGTGCCCCCTCACCAACAGGACACCGCTCCGTCACATCCACAGACCTTTTACCAGTGACTGACGCGACGCAGGATTTTTCCTCATCCCCATACAATGCCAGAGTGAACAACATGCAGTGGAGCGTTTAAGTGCAGCCGTGCAGAACCGAAACGTGGAAAGCAGCACACCACCACAAAAACAGAATTGCAAGCAGCCATTTTTGATCAGAGGAGTACAGTATATGCAATGTCTAACATGTTTCCATGTTAATCTTAAATTTAGAACAAGCCGTTCAGTCAGATCGCTACAGTTGCACGAACCCAGTATGAAATGCATTCTAACCTTGCGCTTAAAGCCACGCAATTATAATTAAAAAAAACCCAGGCTACAACAGTGGTAGAAGTGGTCGCTGAATTATGTGGAAATGAGTGGAATGATGATTTTGAACCGTTCGGTTGTGCCCTCTTACCTGGTCCCTAGTCTGAGCTCTGGTCTACGCATTTACGACATACACCCTACAACACTGACATTCGTCTACAAGCAGCGCGAGTGGTTCCTGCGGCAGATTACGTGGCAATGCGTTGATATCTGTGATGTGAGCGCATATGACCCGCCGTGATTTGACAGCCGCCATTTTGATTCCTCAGTAGCCCCCCCCCTTGCCCCCCCACATCCCCATAACCCCTCGCTGCAGTGGTTTTCTGGGCAACGGGGCGATCTACTTCTTGGCCTTGCCCTGGGCGGCCACTGCCTCCATGGCCTTGCGTACGGTCTCCTCGTCGCCCAGGAACTGCATCGGCTTGATGGGCTTCAGGTTCTTGTCGAGCTCGTACAGGATGGGGATCCCGGTGGGCAGGTTCAGCTCCATGATGGCCTCGTCCGACATGCCTGTTAGGGGGAAACGCGGTGCCCGTCTCAACGTCATGCAGCCAGCAAGATCGTGTGACATCAGTCTGTTGCAACAAACGCCACCCTGCTACGGTTTCCAGATCCAGCACCCCCCCTCCCAAATGACAGCTCAACTGAAATTTGAGAACCAGATTTAAAAGAACCGATGCTGATAAACACCAGATAAGTCAAAAGAGGTTTGGTCTTTAAAACAGGAAGAATTTCAAAAGGGCTGTCGAAATCTTAACATCCGCAAGCTGGCCGTTCCACCCTGACCTCTTACATTCTTGTTTGCCACAGCAGTTGTATCACCTAAATATTCAAAAGGGTCTAATCTACCAGTTGATTTAATATAGCAAAAATGTTTTGATTATGTTCTACGTATGGGGGAAAAAACACCAGACAATGGAAGATGCAGGCATGCCTGTTTTGGCTGCAGCCAATACCCACCTTCCAGGTGTTTGACGATCCCACGGAGGCTGTTGCCGTGTGCTGCGATCAGGACCCGCTTGCCTTCCTTAATCTGTGGCACAATGTCCTCGTTCCAGTAGGGCAGCGCCCGGGCGATGGTGTCCTTCAGGCTCTCACAGCTTGGCAGCTGGTCTTCAGTCAGGTCGGCATAGCGACGGTCCTGCAACACAACACCAGCATGATCACACAGCCCCTTTTAACGGACGGCAGGCAGGCTGACAATAAAGCAGACGTTACGCAATGCAATTCAGCCTTTAGTGGAAGACGCCAGAACAGCACCTTCACTGAGAACTATTCACAGTTGATTTTGAAAAGCATGAAAGCAGCTTTTACTCTGCCAGCTATTGCAGTTGAGTTACAAAAAGACAGCTAAAGATCCCTCTTCCTTCTGCACACATGACTCATAAGTAAGCCTATATGTGTCCTCCCTGGACTCTACCTTTAGTACCACAGCAGGTATGTTTTCAAACTTCCTCCAAAGTGTTTTGGAAGTGTTCTCAAAGTCTCCATTAGCATAACTCCCACTTTAGGTGTCAGGAATGAAGTTCTACACAACCTCTGTCATATTTACATACCCTGTACCCAGCTTAACACCAATTAAAACATCCCATAGTGACTTCCAGAGTGCACCCAAAATAGCAAGGGACCCAGCATTTGTGCCAACGGCCACGAGATTAGCAATTCTGACATCCACTCAAGTCAGTAATGCTGTGTCCTTGTATTCAAACCATCTGATTTGCTCTCAGACATTTTCACAGACTCAGTCCTACCCAAAGATGAACCCTGACAGAAGAAAAAAAAACTATTAAATATATATTAAAACACACAACAATTAAGGAAAGGACATTACTATGAAATGCATCCAACTTGCGTGCCACCAGGCACCTGCAAACATCACAGCTCGATGACGTACAGAGAGCCGTGAAACAGCACAGGTGCTGCAGCCTTAACACTGCAGGGTGCACAGAACGCTTGCCTTGCTGATGACGGTGTAGTAGTCATGCTCCGCATCCATGGGGGGCGGGGGGATGTCGAAGGACCGCCTCCAGACCTTAACCTGCGCCTCACCGTGCTTGGCGGCAGTCTCAGCCTTGTTGAGGCCCGTCAGGCCGCCGTAGTGGCGCTCGTTCAGCCGCCAGGTCCTGTGCACAGGCAGCCACATCTGGTCTATGCTGTCCAGCACGATCCACAGCGTGCGGATGGCCCTCTTCAGCACCGACGTGTAGCAGACATCGAACTCAAACCCTGCCTCTGAAAGACGGCAGGCGCACACAGTTACAATAACCCAACGACCGTTGCAGTGCATGCGTTAAATTCACCTGTCAGCGGGCCCGAATGTATTTTAACTGATGCATGTTAAATGCATGTTAAAACGCTGTCGCTTAGCCGCTCTGCAAAGTCACCCGTGCGTCACGAGCATCCAGTGTTTTCATAGCGCGGCGCCGGACACACACACACACACACACACACACACACACACACACACACACACACACACACACACACAGCGGCCCTTACGGACGTCCCCGCTCGTGCTGGCGTTCGGAGCTCACTGCGCCGATGCGTCATCATGCGGTTAGTGCGCCACGTTCCCTGCTGCACGTTCACACTCAGCATCATCAGCCCGGGTAGCCATACACTCCGTGCCAATTCGGAAAATAAAATCTGGCCAACGTCGCTCTAAGAGCTACACTAGAAGGTAAACGTTTCCGTCTGCCCAATGCGTGTGTAAGAGCGCACGCATATTATATAATATTATTAATAATAATAATAATAA
>JABJVR010038602.1:25538-106485 GCA_025773905.1 Chitala chitala
TAAACGTTTCCGTCTGCCCAATGCGTGTGTAAGAGCGCACGCATATTATATAATATTATTAATAATAATAATAATAATAATAATAAGTAGCGCGTCATGTATATATTATATCATATATTAAAGGCGTGTTTGCGGTGCCACTCTTTACACGATTCGCTTTCGACGCCAGCATAATCAGCATAACGTGAAAACTTCAAGGGGGTAACTAAACAGTGTATAGATGAGCTCCATCATTTGTAAAATGCTACCTGCCGAAATTATGCAGTATCAGATGTCAAGGATAAATTGGCACGTTTATCATTCGACTGAACACTTTCTCAATTATCCCCATAATCCTTTAAGGCGGCCATCAAGCACATAATACAGTTCGGTTACTAAAGCAGTACAGGAAAGGGGACAACGTTAAGCGACTGGTGGTGCTGAAAGCCGGAGCATCACCTTTCAGGGCCTCCCCGCCTCTTTTCGCCTCCTCCATGCCGGTCTCACTTAAATCAGCGTCGAACCAGCCGCAGAAGCGATTCTCCTGATTCCAGCAGCTCTCGCCGTGACGGATCAGAACCAGTTTATAAGCCGCCATTGTAACCGGTTTGTGGTATTTCCAAAGGCTAAAAAGAAAAACGGACCTGCTGAAATAGTAACCCCAAGTCCGGTTCAGTGTGCTGCTCGCCCTGCGCAAAGACACCAGTGCCGTAATATGGAAGCTCCCCGAGCTTTTGGTCTTGGACCTGACAGCGGTCTACAGACACTTCCGGCGAAGCAGCCAATCGCGAGTCCGGAAAGTGCGTCACTTCCGTTACGTCACTCATCAAGCTGCTTGCTCCGTGCGTTTGACAATGTGACCTTCACGTTATCCGATGGGGTTAATGGACTAGTGGTTGATCATTGCTCTGTGTATAATGTGCCTTTTTTTTTAAACATATTCACTTAAAACATTTCTAAATATTTTTGGACCCAATTACAATATTATGAGGGTTTTATTCTTGATTCATCAAAAATATTATACATTACATTTTATTGAATAAATATGATAGTAAAAAGCCTTAGGAAATATTTTATTTATACAAAATGCTCCATTTGAAGGTGGTGTTTTGTCATCTCTAAACACACTGACATTTGATGAGGCTATGAATGCAGGTCACAGGAAACCGCGCGTCTCAGTCTTAGTGAGTTTGTCCGTCGGGTTTTCTGGAATCTATGCAGCTGCCCTTTGAAGTCCCTGTGAAGCATTGGCACATATCCAGGGGGGTCACACAGTTCCTGTAAAGAAATGACAACAAAATCACTCAGGAAAGTCTGACCAGTAAGAGAACTCCTTAGCACCCATTTTCTTATAGGAAAATGAGAAGTGTGTTACCAGAAAATGTGCCTGGAATTCCTTGTACCCCCCTTCGAGGATGTAGAGCTCAGGGTAAAAAAGCTGGGGGTAAACATTCAGGCTCCTGTCTAACTTTCGCAAATACCGGCATCTGAAAAAAGGCAAGACGGAAGGAATCTGAACACATCCTCAGCAGAAGTTCAATTTCATCTTGTACTTAGTGTTAGTGCAGAGGTTCTGAGTGACAGCAACCACAAACCTACTGTGACCTTGTAATAAACCTCAGCCATTTGACATCTTAAATGTGTGCAATCCTGATTTTGATTTCTTACCCTGGTTGTTATGCATTGCACAGAACTGGCAACAAAAATGAAATGTAGCTGGATTTTAGAGGGACACAGTAAAAGTGTTTGTAAGGGTGGTGTAAGAGTTCCAAGAATGAAGAAGAACATGAGTGTCTGCAGGTTAAAGGGCTTTAATGGGTGTGGTCTTACAGCTGTGGTCCCCGCTGGGATGAGAATTCGCAGTAGAAGACTATGAGCTTTCGAAGTGAGGGGGCATTTGCGGGTGGTTTTTCCCCAAAAGGAGCATTCCGCCCTGCCTGCTCTGATGGGTCTGTCTTGGTGTGCAGAGTCCAGATCCCGTGATGAGAAGGCGTTGCAGTAGAGCTGGTGCATCGGCCGCTCCTTATACGCAGGACCTGCGGTGCGTCACAGAACAGCGCCTCCTGCAGCAGGTCCTCAGAGTGCAGGTTTACTGCCCCCTGTGCAGGCAGCCAGGCAGAAGTCAGCGACAACACAACTCTCCTTCCATTTACCGTTGGTCATTAGTGTGCAATGCAAAACGTTTGCCATCTTAATTTTAAAATTATAGCTTCAGTAAAAAATCAAGTCTTGGGTTTGCTGATTGCAGAGGGAATGCACTGGCAAGATAACTGTGCTACCAGAAGCTGTCTGTCACACTAAGAGGCAGGCAGACAGCACCAGGCAGGAGACCCCCCCTCCTTCCCCGGATGGATAAAGTGCTTTGTGTCTCAGTGCAGGCAGGCATCACCCCCACAGTGCTCACCCTAATCTTTCAGTGGAGTTTATGCAGAGGTCACTTCAGACCGCTCAGCCAGATTTATATTACTGCTCCCCTCCCCCCTCTCAAAGCACCCGGCAACCTCTCCCCAGCACCGTACAGAAGTACATGACACTAAACTGCTGCCTAGGCTGTGGGCCTCAGCCATTCTGACAACAGCTGGTTTAACTTCAGTCGATGGAACTACAGCAGGAGGCTGGAGGAGATGGCAGGTGTTGAATTGCTTGGAATAGATGAAGATATTTCTGTTTTCTGTTACCCAGCAGTACAGGTATAGCGTGAAAATGTGCTGTGGAGGCTCATGACAATATATGGACATTCTGTGATATTTTTTAAGGGATGCCCATATCATGTGATGAATAACTTTATTTTTCATAATAATAATATTTATTTATTTATTTTTTTGTTACTTGCTTTTTTCTACACTTTTTTTTTTACACTTCTGGACTGTGCATACATAAAGCTAAATCATTGTACATTCAACATGTTAACTTTACCACAATCTTCCCCCCTTGGTACTCATACGGGTATCGACAGTCTACGATGAGGTAGCTCTGGACGGCACTGGAGTATTTTCCGTTGAGTAGAGCCGCCACCTGCAGGACAAGGTAAGAAATGCAATACAACAGTTTGCCGAGGAGACCGTTTCTTGCGTGTTTATGGAATCTTAACCTCAGAAATGGTAACAATGTATTTAATCACTTTTGTGAGCAATGACACGTGTGAGCTCTAATGTGCATAATATAAATATTGGTAATTAGATATCCTAGTCAACTGCCTTTTTCCCCTTCAAAAATGATATATATAGGGAGCTCTACACAGGTGAAGTAAAAGTAAATAGTAACTTACTGTGTGTGCTGACACAGCCCGAAGGTCCTGGTGAACTGACCTCTCCATAGGCAACGCATATGGCTATACACACACACACACACACACACACACACACACACACACACACACACATTGCATAAATCTCACCTCACTTTACAGAAAATGAACAATTTTCAGTCCTTTGTATTGCTCCTGTCGTATTTACATCTCCAGTGACCCGAGCATCAAACACTGAAGGGTGTTTACACAACTCTGTACTGATAGATCTTGCCAAAGCCTCCAATAAACCACATCATGTCTGCACCAAGGTCTGATTCATGGTCCTGCATGTCACACCTCACTGAAGTCTCCGACCAGATTTCTGTCTTCAAACAGAGAATCGGGGATGTCGAGCAGGTGTGGCCCAAGCTGGCATTGCACCTGCCACCGAGGGAGCCAGGCCTCCTGTGAGAGAGGGCACAATGCCAACAAGCTGGAAGATGACAGACCACAGACGAGCAGAACCTGCACCATGGCCACAACATGGCTACACATGTAAATACAGAATTTGCTTGTACAGATTTAAGGTCAGCATGCATTCCAATGTATTCGTTAATGATAAATTAATTAATTAGGTTTGAAGTTCATTCATTATTCTTCCACGAAAATCCTTTGTGTTTGCCACTGAAATGAAGCCTGTATTTACATGAAAGCCAGTCTCATACACCGAATCCTTACTCCTGCACGGACTGCATAACTTGAAAAAAAAATCCTGAACAAAAGGAAACGCAGAGTCCTCGGTGTCTCACCTTTGCATGCCATATGTCCTCGCTGCTATTACATCCCGTGCACTCCTCTCGTGCCCTCAGACTCCGCGTGGGCCCCTTCAGGGCTGGTGCCGGCCCGGGTGCGCGAGCAGGAAAGTGACTGGACAGGCGGACGCGCAAGCGCCTCTGCTCGAAAGACAAGCAGCGCGTAAATAACGCGATGTTCATCTGTCATCGTCATCCTCACCACTCAGCGCATCCTCACCACTCAGCATCCTCACCACTCAGCGCATCCTCACCACTCAGCATCCTCACCACTCAGCGCATCCTCACCACTCAGCGCATCCTCACCAGTGTTATTTTACAGTGCAAACACTGACACTGCGGCGTACTTTCGGAAGCCAGTTTAAAAATATACTGTAAACACACAAAATCATTTTTAAAAATGAAAACAAATTGTATTGTTGAAACTCACAATTCAAACACATGAGCACAACATTTCGGGTAATGAAGCACTGTTAAAGCAGAAAGAACAGCGTGCTCTCTTTTCTGTTTTGATATCGGTTTTTATACACTCACGTTTTCTTTGTGCGTTCCTAATGACGCTGCTTCCATCGCCGTTTTCTTTTCTGGCATCTGTCGCTGAAAAGCAGAAACGCGGCGCTGATCGTAACCGCACGTGTAACAATCCAGTTTAATAAACATTCACCCTAAAATTTATCTCTTTTCGGACTTTAGTAGAATGTCCTGTATTTGAAAAGCATCTGCATTGCTGCATGTCTTACCATTTTAGAAAGCAAGTATCTTGGGGAAGACAATCTAGAAGAACAAGCAACAGCCAAAATAACAGTGAATATGCTGACTGTATGTACGTGCTTGTAATGTGTCCCAGTTTGTAAAGTAATGTATTTCAGTATCAACTACAGTTTCAGATTGCAGTTTCAACTACAGATTAACCTGTAGCAGTTCCCAGTATTACAACCGTGTCTTAAAATAATCACGGGCTCCATCCCTGCGATCCCATACCTTTCTCCCTTCCTCTTCGTCCCTGTAAAAAAGGAAACGCTTCATGGAATTACAAATCTACAAAATTTGCCATAAAGATATTCAATTTAATAAAGCGTATCATTTCGGACATCACAGGCTACACGAACTGACCTTTTCTACTTGTTACAGAACTAGACATGTAAACCACTGCGTCCCATTTTTCTTCCAAAGAGCACGGAGACACTAACACAAATGATTATTATGACAAATTTTAAATCATGTCAAGTGTCCTGTCTGACTCGAAGCTTATTGTTGCTTAGCAAAGATTATAAAATATTCTAGCGACAGTCCAATTATCCCAGCGCGTTATCAAGCTGAGGACGGAAGCCGCTGATAATTAAAAATTCTACAACTAGTCCAAACCTGTTGGCGTCTTCATCTCTTGGGAAACCCTTCTCTTTGACAAGGGACTGGGACCTTTAATCTCTGGCGTCAGTGTTAGCTTTCTCCGTGGCGTGGCACTGCGGGAAAAAACACACAATTTAAAAAATTCAAACGTTTTACGTGCATGTATGCAAAAAGTTTATAAATGTTGGCTATCTGCGTCCATATCGATTGGAATTTGAAACGAATTACATGCATTAAGGACTGAAATACAATTTTGTGTGTATACCCAACATTGCATTTCTCACGCATTATCTGGTAGCGTATACCTGTCACAACAATGAAGATTCCCAAGACCTACGGCCAGATCAGACACCGGCGAGGTACGTGCGCCCGGAGAGGAACGCCAGGCTGTGCTCTCTTGCGGAGAAGTTCTGACTTCCTCCGTAGGTGTTCCGTCCCAAGTGGTCTCCATTCTGCTATACCAGTGTGTGTCTGAACCATTTAAACAGTTACTTTATTCCATTTAAAGACAAATTTACTTTGACATTTTGCAGGAAGAGCGATTGATTAATTATTTGTTCGGTAACCCACACGTAAATCATATTTAGGTGGACATAAGCATTCTGACTGTTTTCATTGCTTAATTTTTACGGAATACGATTCAATGCATTCATTTGCAATCAGACAACCATTTTTCAGACAACCATTCGAAAACAAAACAATACATGACATACAATAGATGAGCTATATAGATGACTTACCTCCAGTCAAGGATAGTAATGTTCATCTCGAAGTTCATCCAGATGGGACTTTGCGGTTCTGCTAGCACCTCCCCCCAGCAACCCCATGTTGCTACAACAAGCTTTGACACCAGGACAGTTGTCACTTCTCCTTACCGGCCAGCCCGTCTCCATGCTCAGCTGATAGAAACGACACAGAAAAAACAATAAGACTGACACACGTGAGAAGGAAATATTTCACACGTTGCTG
Source organism: Chitala chitala (assembly GCA_025773905.1). Lineage (NCBI taxonomy): Eukaryota > Metazoa > Chordata > Actinopteri > Osteoglossiformes > Notopteridae > Chitala > Chitala chitala. The sequence goes on from JABJVR010038602.1 coordinate 31,878, forward strand.
GGAAGGTATGTTCTGCACTACTGACAGAACTACAACCAAAAACCAAAAATACACTGACTGCAAAACCACTGAAAACAGGCAAAATGCATGCGTCTCCAAAAGGTCCTGAATTCCACACGTCTGTTTCAGAACATAAAACATTATATACATATAGCTTGGATTTGAATAATTTCATATTGTTTTGGCCTGGGCTTGTTCTTCAATTGACTGTGTGCCAAATAAAAATATACTGTATTTCCAAACAAAAAAGTACCGTAGACTTTGTTAACACATATAGTACCAACGCTTGTCTGATCTACCTTTAAAGTATAAAACAAAAATTCGTTTGCGAGTTAAATGTTCCCCCGTTCGTTTCAAAGGTTCTGAATGGCATAGTAATTTTTAAATAGCATCTCGTTAAGTACATCAGCACCTGGTCGTATAATACCCAGCATGTGAATTGTCAATGTGTTTTTATGGACTCGCGACCCTGGATTGTGCGGTTAAGCAAATGGATGGATGGATGGATAGATAGATGTTTTATGGAAAGAAATGTTCGTTACCCATTACTCCACGTTGGAAATCGTGTAAGCGCAACTGTCTTACCTCTAATTTAAAGAATGGAAGTGCGCCGCCGCTGTTTGGCTGATTGGCCAAATGCGTAGTGGGAGGGTTGTTTTTTGGACGTAAGTCACCTACACCGGCTGCTGGAGATTTACTTGGGAAAATCTGTCTGCCAGAATGCAAGGCAACCGCGTCTCTTTGCGTGTTTACTTTTAGTACTTATTTAGTTTGCTATCATGGACGAAACGAGCCCACTGCTGTCTCCGGTCCAGAACTCCCCTTTTTATACATGTGACTCCAGCGAGCCTGCGGTTCCGACAGGTGCGCTTGCAGAACAGACGGGGTCCGATGCTCCAGTGGCCCCCGGGAGCCCTGAGCTGTGCCTACAGGAGCAGCAGTGTGATACGGAGTGGGACAGCAGGGATGTCCTGCGTGATCCCAACAGCAATGAATTCCCGGAGGATCCCGAGTTCAGGGAGGTTATTCACAAGGCAGAATGTGCGATCGAGGAGCAGATTTTCCCCGAGAGAATCTACCAAGGGTCTAGTGGAAGCTACTTCGTCAAGGATTCACAAGGGGTATTATATATATTTAAATGCATTGATTATGGCTTTTTCATGTGATTTATATGGTTTTTGCCCTGACCCTTGACGCAGGCAATGACTTTGCCAAGCTTTATTTGCTTTTTTTGCATAATAATTCCTAATGATTAATCAGGGTGCGGCGTTCTCGTGGTGAAACTGGGTTGAGGTCAAATAAGATTTAGTTTTCCAGTAACTGCGGTATTACGTGTGCTGACGCTGTGCACCCGAAAATAATTTGGCGCATCTGTTGCGCTACTATCTGAAATACGGCGCAGGTTCGCCGCTGCTGCACAGCTGACGCGTGTTAGACGTCACTCTGCGCTATCCAACGTTTTATTCAGCTACAAACTGTAGGTAAAACCATGGGACTGGCTTCACGTCATATGGCATCGCAATTTTTAAAATTCCTAATGCCAAGCGTGTCGGGTATAAGTGATTTTTGTATAAGCACCGGTTCTGAGATTAAAGTTGCATAAGCAGAAGGGGGGGAGGGCGAAGAATTGTATCTCGTGGACGGTTTTACACTTTTACATTTCACAAGGAATTAGTTTTAGGTTTCCAAGCTTTGGTTCACCAATAAATCAAATGTAGGCGTTCCCGTAGCTGACGTGGTGCTAAACTCTGTCGCGATTTGCATTTCGCTGCACGAGAAAGAGATGGCGCAGCTGGTGGAGGTTAACGCTACTCCTGACTACAGCAAGCCCTTACAGGCTGCACATGAGCCATGTCAGAAAATGGTCTGTGTGTAGCCCAGTAGACCGTCATCCCTTGCCACTTTGCCTCTGACCTGGTCCCCAGTTTTACAGTTCTATATAAGTGTTTTCCCCCTGAAATGACCTTTAGATCTCAAAGTCTGTCTTTCCAATGAAAGCCTGGTTGTCTGGTGTGAGACTTCTCATGTGACTGCAGTGCCTTGGCTGGGGGGGCAGGATTTTGAGACCTATGTGTAATATGGTGTAGTGAATAGCAGAGCAGGATTCATTTATAATGTTAGACACTTATAAGTGAGGGGGGGGGGGGAGTATGCAAATAAATCTATGCTTGTTCTCAGTCACATGAGATGGTAATGGGTCATGGTGGTCAGATCTCATCTGGCACCAGGATTCTGTGGTCTGTCTCCATGGTATTCTGTAACTGATCATGTGACAGACCAGGCTTTCAGCCTTAATGAGCTGCAAGCCCTTCCCACTTCTCCATTTATTAAATGTCATGAGGTACATACTGAGTGCTGTGAGATCTGCATCATGGGCCTTTCAAAACTCCAGCTTTGGCCACCCTGTAAATCGGATGAAGGCATTTGTGCATCTCAAAGCTCTTGTGTGGAGCAGTCTCTATGAAGCTGGTAAGGCTGGACGTGGGGGCAGCTAGCCCTCGGGATTTGGAGAGCGCCCCGGGCCAGGAGCGTGAGCGTGGCGCTAGGCTAACGTGACCCGTGCGCTAAGGCGGACCTCAACTTCTCAGCAGATCATTGGCGTCTTCAAGCCCAAGAACGAGGAGCCGTACGGACAACTGAACCCCAAGTGGAACAAGTGGCTACAGAAGGTTTGCTGCCCGTGCTGCTTCGGGCGCGACTGCCTCGTGCTGAACCAGGGCTACCTGTCTGAGGCCGGCGCCAGCCTGGTGGACCACAAGTTGGAACTCAACATTGTGCCCAAGACTAAGGTAGTTAACAGGGCCGTTGTGCCTTCCAGGTGCCATTAAGGATGGTCAAACGTCCTTACAGGTTCAGTCAAGTGAAATGGTTCCTGTACCACTTGAAGGTTGATGTCTGTGTTTGAGCATAGTGGAGTCAGGGGTGCTGTGGAGGAGTGGAAACCCCCGATGATTCCAAGTGCCCATGACACGGCGTCCCTCGAAAATTAGAATGTAGCGTAACATCTTAACACCGCATCGAACAGTGTCCGTATGGGCTCCGGTTCCTATCAGAACCTGGGGCTCCTCCGGCTGTGGTCCGCTGACCCCTTATGTGAACTGTTTCCCCATAGGTCGTGTATCTGGCCAGCGAAACGTTCAACTACAGTGCCATTGACCGGGTCAAATCCCGGGGCAAGAAGCTGGCCCTAGAAAAAGTTCCCAAAGTGGGCCAGTGTTTCCACAGAATTGGACTCCCACCTAAGGCAGGCTTTTTGTGACCTCTCAAAACTGGTGACAGGGCCTTTTCCTGTCACTGCTTATCACAGTTTAAAAAAATCTGCTCTAATGCCATCATCTCTCCTGTTTATTTCAAAGCCTGTAGTAATATGACCTTTGAACTTTTACTATGAAGCAATGAGTTGTTTGTCTAAATGAGAAGAGCTCTGCTTGATTAACCTGAGTTTCTTTGCTACTTTGGCTCCTGAAAGCTGGGAAATTAAGATCCTTTCTTCTGTAGGTGGGATCATTTCAGTTGTTTGTAAATGGGTACAAAGATGCAGATTTTTGGCTGCGACGGTTTGAGGCGGACCCTCTCCCAGGAAACACCAGCAAACAACTGCAGATGCAGTTTGAAAGGCTAGTGGTCCTAGATTACGTCATCAGGAATACGGGTAAGAACAACACGGCCCCCTGGTGGCAAGAGAAAAATCTGAACGCCATAAAAGCAGTCAAATTTACATCTGTTTGTGTGGGATACAAATCTTTCAAACCCACATTGGTCAAAAAGTGAAATTTAGATGTTTTTGTTTTCACACAGCATTTGGGAGTTTGACGGTTTTGTTTTGTATCTGTAGATCGAGGCAATGATAACTGGCTAATAAAATACGACTGTCCTATGGACACAGGGTTAAACAGGGTGAGTACATTAACCTAAAGACCCTCATAAAGAAGTACAATATGCATTTAAAAAAAAAAAAAAAAGGAATGCTTCTACCTCGAGTGAGGATGTATTTTTAAACTCTTTGGTACAGAAGTTGCCATTGAGCTTTTGATCAGTCGTGTTGTGATATTAATTTTTTTAGGAAGTTTCGTGATGAAGGAAACTCTGCCCATCCTTTTTTGGGGTTGGGGTGTGATGTATACAGGCTGTTTAACTGTAAACCGTCCTCTCTACCTCCACTTCCTCTCTGCACAGGAAGTGGACTGGGTGATGGTGAAGGAGCCCATTATTAAACTGGCAGCCATAGACAATGGACTGGCATTCCCCTTCAAGCACCCAGACTCCTGGCGGGCCTGTGAGTGACCAGAACGTGTAGCCGAGGGGTTTTGTCTAGAGCCCAGACACATGATACGGGTTTTTGCTTTGGTTGTTTAGTTTTTTGTTTGATTTCTGTTCTGGCAGATCCGTTTTATTGGGCCTGGTTGCCCCAGGCAAAAGTGCCCTTCTCTCAGGAAATCAAGGACCTGGTCCTCCCCAAGCTCTCTGACCCGAAGTTTGTCAAGGACCTGGAGGAGGACCTTTATGAACTGTTTAAGGTACAACGTACCAGATGTTGTCCATATCACACTAATGTTAGGGGTTTTTAAAATTGGTTACCGGTGATAGTATTCACAAACAAAGTGCTAAACCTGTGGGACACCAACACAATGAGAACAAATCCTTTCCTCAGAGAGACCCGGGATTTCACAGAGGGCAGTTCCACAAGCAGGTGGCAGTGATGAGAGGACAGGTGAGCGTGTGTGTGTGTGTGTGTGTGTGTGTGTGTGTGTGAGCATCATGGGCTCTATCCCGAGGGCTGTACTTCAGTAGCTCTGCTTTCGGCGTATTAAAGATCAGCGATGGCTGTATGATGTCCAGCTCTCCACTGGCCGCTGTGTCTCGTGTGTCAGATCCTGAACCTCACCCAGGCCCTGAAGTACAGGAGGTCACCACTGGAGCTGGTGCAGATGGCCCCGGTGCTGGTGGAGACGGCGTGGGCCCCCCAGCGGTCTGACAGCGAGTCGTATACGCAGAGCTTTCAGAGTCGTCGGCCTTTCTTCACCTGGTGGTAGCACTTATGTGGGGGGAGGGGCAGGACAGTAAATTCTATACCATCCCCCTGTGTTTAATCTCTGTTTTGACTGCAGACCAGAGGTGCAGAGGACTATGCTCTGTCCAATACCCACCCCAATTACTACAAAGGTCAGGCACTTTAAAATAACACCTGAAAGCACTGTGGAGACAGGGATTGCAGAAGACCAGCATATGGGGAAAACATTTTCCTCTGGTCTCTTAATGATACACGTTGCAGAAGATAGCTGCTGGTGGTGAAGTTGAGCGGGGAGGGAAGTTCTCATGAGGTTACAAAGGTCTGCATCTTGATTTTAAAACTACATAATTTTGTATGTCACCTCTGCAGTCGCAGGGATTAACTCAGTTTCTGTGAAAGGAAAAAAAAAAACATTTTGTGGAATAATTTTTCTTAATTGGTAGTGTGTAACTCATTTAAATTAAGAAATTTAATCCTGTGTTAGCAGTAGTGGAGCTGGTCTGGTTTTTGAGGTGCTATGTTCCATCCGCTGTGAAACACAAACATGTGGAGACCTGGAGTTTGTGGAAGCAAAGGAAACCTCACAGGTGCACGGTGTGTGTACTTCTGCACAGGTGCTGTCAACATGAAAAGCACCCTTACTCTTTGCACCTTGAAGGTGGAGTTTGAGCCTAAAGATGGGTCCAGAGCCTGTTTTTTTTTTTTTTTTTGGGTAAAAGCTTCAACACGATGTACAAAAACACAGAGTACCGCTGGGTCTGGGTGTGTTCTATGTACCTTCTGCTTTGTGTGTGTGTGTTCGTTCGTTCATGTTCACATTGGACAGGATAGTGTCACAGATATTGTAAAGGGTTGTTGTTGTGACTTTTTGTCCCTGACCAGATGTTTGTTCTGACACTGCATTATGTTCATATTAATAGAAATAATTTAACAGAAATCTGAACTATTAACATTCGTATTGTCATCTTTTCGAAGATTTTTACAACTTTAACTGATTACCTACACATAAGAGCAGGGTTATGGGGCTGCTTCACTGAAGGCTTGCTTGTGAGTCAAATGCTATTTAAAGGCGATTTTCCGCCAGCTGACATTCTGTGGTTTTTTTTGCTGTCCTATGGCGAATCAAGTACAGCGCACGGGCTTCTAAGAATGCGCTAATCGGGCGTTCCCTCAGTATCCACCAGAGGGAGCCAAACGAATTTGAATAAAATATCTGTTCAGGAGATTACAGCGCGAACCCTTACTTTCTAGAAAAAAGACAAACTGTTTTCCACCACAGTCTGGAAAGGGCTATGAGATATGCCCTCAATTTTATTCAGATTCATGTTCCAACAGATTTTAACTGTATTGCACATCAACAAAACGACATGTCAGTCTACTTGGCAGAAATACAAACACTAATTTGATTGGGGGGGGAGTAGATTTTGGGACAATACTTTGTAATGGCTTGAAGGAAGAAAACAACTGAGGAAATGAGCAGTATTCTGGGTTGTAGTGCAGCCTTTTACCACTGCTATGCAAAACCTCATTTAGTTAATGGCTGTTCTGAGCACATGAATGTCAGTCCCTCAACATAGTTAAGGCAAAGAAGGGAAAAAGTCACATGGTACCTGCCCCAGAGAAAGTAAACTACACCGTGTAACAGCGCCATTACTTCAAGACAGCTGTTATTACCCTTACAGAATGGTGTGGGACATGGTGTGTTTGGGGGGCGTTATCACCTGATGTAGTACTGGAACCTTAAAGTCTCAGCCAATTGCATCATAACTGTTAGAAGGGGATTAACACACATGTGCCCTAAGGGAACATAAAATTTAAACTCAGACCCCACTGATAAGCAGCATCACTCCAGCTGGAGCTGCACTTCTACTGTAAATGCTTAATAGCTTATCGAATAGAGTAGTGTCCACTTATAGCTACGAGAAAAATATACTGAAGTGTTAATGGGAGAGCGGATGACATCACATCTGGGCCTACTGCTTCCTGAACAGTAACCACCTGACAGTGAAAAAGGTGGCCCCCCCCCCATCTGTATAAAGGCAGGCAATGTTTAGTGTAACATTAAGCATGCACACTCAGCCCAAGTTTTAAACTGAGCATAGACCATGCACGTGACAGGACAGGGACGACCCTAGAAAAGGTTCAACAACATATCAGTAAAAAGGCTAAAGGCCATGTGACAGGCCTCATTTAGTTATGCTACGTTATACTAAGAAATGTACACCTTCCACTTTGTGTTTGTGTGTGGAGTGTATAGAGAAATCCCAATTACTTGTACTGCTACTCCCTCGCTTTGGAGATATGATTGTAATGTTCACGGTTATTTTCTGAGTAATAGTGGCTGTTTCTATCAAACCCCCCACACAGTAGAATTCAACACTTTCCAAAAGTCTGGTAAAAACACTGTTCTCCCCACTCTAGGTTCATACCAACAGAAATGCTTTTCAAACTACCCTCCCCCAAACAAACTTCCCTTAAGGACATCAATGTTTACATCTTAGCACATGATCATGCTAACACTTTGCAAAACAGCTCCGGGCAGTCAATAAGTGTAGGCCAGGCCAAGTCCAGAGTGAAGAGTCTTCACCACAATGTGAGAGAAATTGCAGAAGAATTCCGTCGTATTAATGGCGGCAACTTTAAGGCACGCGCCGACAGGTAGAAGCACCCGTGCACGTTGGCTAAAGAAGACAGTCACCTGGAAGTACTGCTACTGGACAAACTTACGTGGCTAACTACAACAGCTGAGGGGGCAGAACCAAAAACGCACCAGATGAAGGTTCTTGCTGGGTTCCTGACTTGTTGGCAAACCAGTCTCATGCAGCATCAGTCTTGGAAGACGTATCGAAAGCCACAGCTTGGTCTTCTGATCTTCCATCTGAAGCCACCAAAGATAGTCAGCTGGTTGGAGAAGCACCTTTGCTAGTTTGGCTGTCCCTGGGCCGTGCCGATACCGTCCTGGTCCGGCTCGGCCGCTGCAGCACGTGGTGGAGGTAGCGCTCTGGGCTTTTCGCCTCTGTACTCTCCCTAAGAACCCCGGGGCGGAGGCGCACAGGGCACACAGGGGCTCGCTGGGGCTGTATGGCTCCCGTTGGCCTGTCTGTCGCTGGCTCATCCAAGGTAGCATCTGGGGTGTGACCCCCATGAGGTTCCGCCTCCGAACTGGTGTCAGGATCCTCCCCAGGACCGTCAGCAGATGCCTCGGCAATCCTAGGACAGGGAGGGGAGTGAGTCATCGCAGCCAAACTGAAATGTTAACCTGAATGGGATAGTTAGTTTCCTTTTAAATGTAGGTCACATGGCATGCAACACTATATGCCAAATGTTGAATCGCTGAACTATTAGCCTGCATTATTGTAAATATTAACAATGTGCTTCAGTCCTTAACAGATGACTCAGTTTACACGTTTGTACCTTGCAGTCACACGGGCTGACCTCACCACCCACTGAGAAGCGAACAGGTCTGTTAAACTCAGCACAGGAGCCATGAGCCTAATCGAGCACGCCAGCATAGCAATATTTCACAACCTTCAAGAACCGTTGCTTCATTAAGGATTTGGAAGCATTGTGTAATCCATCCATCCATTTGCTATATATCACCATGTCCAATTCAGGGTTGTGGGAAGCCTGGAGCCCATCCCAGGAAGCACAGGGCGCAGAGCAGGGGACGCCCCAGGTGGGGTGCCAACCCACCACAGCATTGTGTGATAATATACACTTATGTAATGTTTAGCGTCGAATCCTTATGCATTTTGGAAAAAGAAAATACATACACAAATACAAGAGAAAACAATTTGAAAGCTTTCTCACCTGAGATGACCAAACGCTCTGAGCCACCGGGGCGCCTGGCGGGCACCAGTCCTGAGCCCAATTAGGGCGTGCGTGAGGTCCGCGCTGTCGCCGCGGCTCCAAATCAGCTGCGCGCGCTGCTCGGCTTTGCAATCCCCCGACCGGCGAAAGAGGCGCTGCAGCTGCCGCACTCCGACACCACGGAAGATGTTAGGCGAGCCGCACCTGCGCCGGCGACACGCCACCGCCTGCCATGATTCAGTGGGCACTGGCACGGCAGGCGCCAGGGAGGGGTCTGCCATTCCGTCTGCCCTGCAGCAAAGTGGCACGCTTCAGCAGCGGCAGCTGCAACCAGAAAGCATCGTAAGCGATCACCACCTGGCAAGGCATTTACAGCAAGGGGACGCGTGCAAGTCTAATTTTAAAACGGCCCCCAAACACTTAATTCCACAACAGGCACATTCATCGCCTAGTATCGAGTTTCAAACCACAGTTCGCTTTCGCGCAATTGCGCGCACCAGCGGTTTCGTGCGTCACACGGTATGCGCTGCGGCAGGTATTACGGCTACTCGGCTTATGACAAACTATGTGTTTCACATTTCATTTCATATTTATTTAAAACATGCAAAAAAATACAAGGGAAAAGAACTTAATTTAAATAACTGATCTACATGTTTGAAAAGAAGTGGGGAGAAGTATATAGTTATGCAGTTCTACCCCTTTTCTTATTCCCAACGTCTTTCCATAACGTCATATACCCTTAGACACACACCTAGGACAATGTGCCATGATATGTTCATTCGTATAAATATCATGCGATCCCACTTTCATGGAACAGCTGTAAGACATGCCGCAGTCTGCTTGCCTTTGTTACTTTCCATGTCTTGCTAATGCATAAGGCACACACGTAATTCAAATGTCACTTCCGCGTGTTGGCTACAGAGCAACAACCGCATTTGTGACCTTTCGTGCCTTGCCGTGTCGCCCCTATCTTACTGTTACAGGCATACCCTGTTATTCGCATGCACAAGTTCCTCCGCTACGACGGCCTTAAACAGACACACCGTGCGAGTTTACCAGCCAGCCGTTCGCAAAAACTGCAAGGTAGCAACCTAAAGCAGGATCAGATGACGCGATCACGACCTCATGCATATACAGTCACAACGCACAGCAATGTGCTACACTGTTACCGCAGTAATTTCGATTTGCTACAAGTCTGCCGTCGGGGGTCACATTACAGGCGACTGTCTGGGCTGAAAGCGCTTCGCTGTAAACACAATGAATTCTGCAGTCGCAGCTGGACATTAGATTCACCCCCACAATGTATTGCTTTCTGTTTACACGCTACAAATGTGCAAGCAATTCGATGCATACCACAAAATTATTTATATTACCTAACGCCGAGCACCGAGACGATGCGGTGCAATGAGAAGCACGTTTCCTCTCGTTGGAGAAAAGCGCACCGTTGTCGTTCGCAGGACAGCTCGTCAGCCGTGAGAAATGTTAAGCGCGATCGCTGAACATCCATCACTTCGTGACCAATAGAAGAGGCGTGCAAACACAAACACCGGCCCACAAAACCGGGCGGATCCCTTTCTGAGCAATCATAGCTGAAAGGCGTCAACGTAGCCCGGCCACGTAATACAAAAGGTGTAATCCTCGATTGACGTCAATGGCCTTGGCTCTGAGCTCAATGGCCGGAGATTTCGATCGAGGCAGAGGTAATAATAATCACAACAATGATCTCTCCAGTGAAATTCGTGTGAGATTAATTCTCAGGCATTACGCTGCCGAAGCACTGGCGTTTGCGCCGGCAAACGTTACGTTATAGTTTGAGGGTTAAGAGAGTGCGCACTCGTGGTTCTTGCGATATAAATTGCCCAGTTGAAAGAAAGCAGACTTTGTGCAAGTGAGCTGAATCGGAGAAAACGCATCATCACACATCACTGCCGTACCTCAATGTCTAGTGTTAGCAGTGTTTTATTTTATTGCAAAGATAATTTCGTCCTAAAATTTGGGAGAATTTAACAGATTGTAATTAAAGCTATTATTTCATATTTAAACACTGAGAGGTTAATGAGAGAGCATACAAGAAGCGCTGGGAGTGTGTAACCTCTGATCTGAGATGATGCTCCCACTTACCTGACTACCACAGATTAGTGGTGTGCACTTTGTATTGTTGTAGCTAAAACAGATTAGCATTTAATCATTATTAGTAGACTAGCATTATGGAGTCCGTTATCCCATAAAAGTACAAAGCATTTAAGTCGGAGTTATTCGATTCCATGGCTAATCACACACACAAGGTATAAATGCGTGCATTGTTTACTACGCGCATCATGGGAAATACATGCTGAACGAGCGCGTGGGAAACTATTTACCTTGTTTACACCAGCTGCATTTCCCGACCCGCTGCACATGTGTATCATTTTGCAGCCGTCATACTGGAATGTTATATTAAACAGCTACGTTTTCCCAAATAACAATAAAAAAACCAATGCATTTACGCACGTGTTTTACTGGATATTACGCGTCACACCCTAATCTAGTAACAGTGTGACGTTTTTGTATTTTGCCAAAAAAAATATTTCGATTTCACGTAGCTCTTTACTTTTGAACGTTGGAACGTGTCGCTCTGTATGTGAGTCAACGTATTAAATATAAAAGTTAATTTTTATGTTTGTTTTGGTCTCGTTCCTATTGAGATGACTCAACACTCGTACGAGAAAACCACAAACTCTTAAACACTGACGACTTATACATTTACACAGCACGAAACGGTGCGCGTTACCTCCTAAGGGTGTGGGCATTTCTCTCAGTACATGGTGCATGACGCCTTCACCGGGTGAGGGTCAGGGAGGGACTGGGACCTGAAAACAGCCCTGGAGTTGAAGGGGTCTGGGAAAGCCATTTACAAACCATTTATTTCGTCTGAATATTGTTGCCCGGTGGGGCTCCGCAAACCATTTACGTTGAATATGACGGGCAAACGCGCACTTTAAACATACTGTTTATTTTATGTCTGACGTTATTTTATGTCTGACGTCCTACCACATACAGCAGGGTAGCACAGTTACACGGGTGAAGTGCACTGTGAGAAAATCCTATGTACTTCACCCGTGTAACTGTGCTACCGCGGCGTATGTGGTAGGATTTTGTGCCACCCATATGTGTGTCTTACGATTTTTGAAACACCGGCCGTTCTAGCATTTGACAGTGTCCAGATTACCGGTCTGCCTAATGAGGACAGCTGTCTGTGGATTTGTTTAATTACTAACACGTAGAATAGACGTAGGAGCGTCCCTTCAGTAAACTACTTGGAAATGTTTCGTACTTTCACGTGTCTGTCAATCAGTTCAAACTCAGTTTTAAACCATCGTGTATAGCGTACTAAAACAATTGTATTTTTTAAACACGTGCAACATAGTATCGCGCTTGGACAGCGTTGTAGATGGAGGTTTGGACACGATAAACTTCAGACTCATGTTTAGATGCGAAAATAATCCCATCTCGTTCTTTTTGTTCTTTCAAGATTATTGCATCTTTAACGTCAGACAGCCAATGCAGTCACCCTGTCACGTTTTTAGTTTGCGTGGGTTGTCTCGTCTCGTGCAGTTTTTTTTTTTTCTTCTTTTTAGCGGTGTGGTTTCAAAGATGGAGGGAGAAACGCTGCAAGATGTTTGTATGAAACTCGCCCACAGATGTAATGGAAAGGAAACCCCAGAAGAACGAACACGTATTTTTTCACTGAACTACCTCGGTAATAAGCATGGAGTCCGTTTAAAGTCGTAATGCTGAACGGTTTCCAAATTCTTCCTAAAACAGTTTATAGTCGCAATCAGCATGTTGTCAGAAACGGTCAATGAATATTAGTCACGTTTTAATAAGAAAAGAAAAGAAAAAAAAAAGCAGAAATAACAGAAACTACATAACCAAACAAACAACAACAACAATAATAATACATCATGTCAACATATTGTTTGAAAACAGATTCCTCCAAGCTCCATGTCCCAGGCCTCTGTGGAGCCCAAAAGAGGACTCATTTGCTCATTTGGGGCTGACGAGGACCCTCTTCTTCCTCTTGCTGTTGGGAAATCAGGAGCTAGTGCTGCCGGTGGGGGTGAGTGCCGGTTGCTGAGCAACGCCATGCACGACTTGGTGACCTCCACGCTGTAACTGCCTGACATTGGTGTCATTGCCTACAAGATGGAGCACAGTGGCTATTGTAACGTGGGGCATTACGGACACCCGTGCCTGTACCGTGTGTACCTGGCTGCCTCGGGACTCTCCGGATTGTGCTCCACCACTCGCTCACCTGCTGTGTTCTGACAGTGTCAGGATACACTGTCAGACTGGTGTGTGTGTGTGTGTGTGTGTTGTACAAAAAAATAACTCAGGAAAAAGCGCTGTCTCACTGGTACACATCTGGATGACAAAAAAAAAGGTGTGAGCATATTTCAGTGGAGGATTTTAAAGAGCTGCCCAAAGGTATTGTCTTAATGTTGTTCCTACATAATGCACAAGATTTTCTGTTTAATGGCTGAAACATGAAATATGTAGCATGTATTTGCTGTGCTGTCCAATAACTAGAAAAAGTAATTAGGAAAATGTAACTATGGACAACACATGGTCAATAAGACTAGCCAGGCAGACCTGAATTATTAAAAAAATAAAAAATGAAGGAATATTGCAGATTGCCTTTTGTTCATGTGAATTGCTTCAATAAACACGCACATGAAAGGATCTTGCAGACCAATCTCTTTGGTGGTAGGTGTAATAAGGGAACAACTGGAGGTACCTGGCATAGGTAACACTGTTGCTACTAACAACCATTGTATACCACATCACACCTTAGAAACCTGTAACTGAGGCTTTCAGTGCAGTCAGTGACCATGGTGTGGTTTACTGGGAAATCCAGATAAGAGGGAACCATCTGTTTCTGTTCTTTACTGCCTGGATTTGCCATTAGTCTCAGATTCCTCTGCTACCGTTAAGAGCCAGCTGAACTTCTACCCCTACCCTATCCCACAAACCTGCAAGTGCATCATATACAGCAGTACAGAGAAACACACAGAGGTACGTACAGAGCATCACTGTACAATGAACGGATGCCGTACACAGCGGCCTGAGTTCTTCAACCAAGGTTATACCATCGCCCCCATCATCCTCTCCACATATTCACAGAGATGCCACATCACGACACACCCTGCTTGAAGCTGAAACAGGAAGGTCTCTAATGTTTTTGGCACTCACTTCCAAAGCACAACTGTACCTGGCTTTGACAAGCAGAGGTGTGAATGTTATGGTTTAAGACCAGAACACTCAGTCAGCGGTTTCACATCCAGTATGTTCCTCGGGCAACGCTTTCATCTAAAGAAACCGCAGGTGGATCCTGGACCAAAGCCAATCATTTTAAGCACCTTGCCCAGATGAAAGAGCAAGGCCTCCCTTCAGATTTAGACTTGTCCACATTAAGAGCCATTGGTTATCATCAGGCTAAGCAGATGAGCTCACCAGACACTGGGGCTGGTTCAACCTGGCAACCAGTCGCCATGACAGCCCGTCTCAGGTTCACGGCTGTGCCCAAAACCAAAAATATGTCATTGTAAAAAAAAAAAAAAATATATATATATATATATATATATATAAATTATATATATAATTCATTCACTTCTATTAGCATATGGCTGTAGTCATAAACTCATTGTTATGTGAAGCTGTGGGAGCCCCTACAGTGTTTTTGCAAAGCAAACCTTCCATTTATAGGGCTGCCAGTTTTTTTTAGAAGTAAATACCATTAACCATTAATGTGTACGAGAGAACGTAAAAAGTCATTAGAAAAAAATGTCAAAATGGAATGCCAAGCCTCAGTTGTTGTTACTACAGGACTGAGGATTTGTTTTATACTGCAGGACAGAAGACAACATGGCAGATGAAGCTGTTCACAGATCCGAGACGGAAACTGCTGTTGTACCATTTAAGGATAAAGGTGCTGAACCTAATGAAACACGTTCCCCAGAGGACGGCAACAGATTAATAACAGATAAGATAAATGAAGGCTGAGAGAAGTGTTAACGGAGTGCAGAGACCCCATGGGCGGATGTGAGAGGGACGCGTGTGAGCCGCTCAAAGAATACACTTCAAAAAGCAAGGATGTGGGCAAGTGTGAAAACTTCAACACTGTGGAAATAAGAACCACTCATAATCAATGGACTAGCATCTGCAAAGGCAAAGCGCTGAAGAGCTAGCGAAATACGCTCATTACCTGAAAACAAATGCTGTCAGTGCTAGGTGTGAGAACGGGGACGGAGGTGCACATTTCACTACCCCTGCTTTGTGTGCTGGACGGAACAACAGCTTGTCCTGCACGGCTTTAATATGGTGGACGGGGCATAGAACAATGGCTGCTCTTTTTAGCTGTTAGCTCAGGCTAATGAGCAGCGTGTGTGTCCCTCACAGATAAATCACAGAGCCGCACCACAGTGAGATGGTGTGTGTGTCTGTGTGTGTGTGACACACTGTGCATTGGTTACGTCGGTGCCCTTGTGACTTTGTACCCGCACCCGTGGACTCTTCTCTTATGATCGCGTAACTGCTGACTTGGACCACTCGTGTTTTTTTTTTTTGTAGACGGACAGAGACTGGGGTGGGGTGGGGTTGTTGCCTGTGGGCGTGTCACGGCACCAGGTGGTCACCTGAGGACACCGCCTGTCTCCCTGACTGCCAAGCAAATCATGAACAGTCATGTTCTTACTGTCCCAGAACTCCAGACCCCATAGTTGAGACACTGTCTGTCAGCCAGCAGCCTTTTGTTCACTCATCAATGGGAAGCTATGCAGTCTGAAAAATGCCACCCTAACAGATGACTTATTTCACTTCGGCCAGAAATACTAAACCCAACATTTTATATTAAGAGATGCATCCTGTCTTTTATAATTCTGTAGTTAGAAGACGTTATGCTCATACTTTTGAATGTCTGTAATACCAGTTAGAGTATTATTATTATTATTATTTTATAAATGAGCACACTGACTTGACATTCATCAAAACAAATAAATATATTTACTTTTCATGTCATGCGACTGCTTTTAAGGGAAAAGTTGCATAATTTCCGGTCCGTCAAATTTTACATTTACTGTGTCCAGTAAGTGCGGTTAGGGAGGGTCCTCTTTGTGCAATGCGTTTTTATTTTTAGAAGTCTGACAAAACTAGAGGCTATAACAGAACATGGGTTAACAGTGCACACACACGGACCGGATAAAAGAGAGGTCGTCCTTTGTGAAGGGAAGCTTTGTTCCGTGCCAAAGGTTTGTACAACCTTTGCATTACAAAAAAGTCCAGAACTATACAAAAGAATAATCACTTTAAAAGCATTTACAAGTACGGCTAGCAAAACGCGTATATGCAGTTACTCAAGATCGTTAATAACTACATGTAATATACAATTTAACAAACGATTGTTTTATCTTTTAAAAATATTTATATTGAAGAGACCGCAGTGGCAGCGGCTCGGCTGCAGTGACGTCATCCCCCCCCCAGTGGTGGAGACAAGAGACCGATTAGCTCCCAGATCTGAAGGCATGAGTCTATGGTTTAGGGGGTTAATCATCCTGTCTGGCAACATTGGTTCGAAACCCAGCTGCCTTTCGGTGAGCTACAGTATCAATCAAAACATACAAACAGTCGTAATTGTATCTTCAGTCAAATAGATCGCTGTGCAATATCTCATTTACTCTAACCATTTAAATGCAGTCAACTTGAATCGTAATACTTTGCACATTGAGGAAAACATTAAGATTTGTCTGCTACTGCACCAGACCTCGCTTTATGACGCTGCACCCTAAACACCAAAACAGGTTCGAAACCCCGTCGGTTTCACCCTGCGAATCAACCTTTAACAGTTTGCTGCCACCTACCGAGCAGAAGTGCCGGTGATCATCAGCTGTATTTGGTCATGAGTACTGGCCAACAAAGCAGTGATATTCAGACGCATTACATCGCATGTCCCCATTTAAGACAATATTTAACGTCAGTAAGATCGTGCTTAATATTGGAGTTAGCCGAGGAAATTAAACACACCTATTCGGTGATCCTGAAAATGAACATATGTGTTACCACTAGTGTTTCAGGGTGCAAAGTGCGCCACGGGCACATGGATTAGCCCTTGTTAAAAAACGATTCTACCACCTGAACGTGAGGATGCAGGAAAAAAAAACATAGCTTTTGGTTCATATTGTGCTGCAGGAGATGAAACAGTTCAAAGAGCTACCAAACCCCCGCGTAATGTCAGACGTGGTCTGTTTTTTTTTTTGTAGAACTTAGTGACATAGTTAAAGCGACACAAGCGATA
The DNA here is from genome assembly GCA_025773905.1 of Chitala chitala. Taxonomy (NCBI): domain Eukaryota; kingdom Metazoa; phylum Chordata; class Actinopteri; order Osteoglossiformes; family Notopteridae; genus Chitala; species Chitala chitala. The sequence continues at coordinate 49,028 of JABJVR010038602.1, forward strand.
TCGTGTACGTCACAGCAAACGCAATAGCCGAATGTCATGACATTGCTCAAAGGACACGGCGAACTCGTGTGCGTCTTTGACAGCGTGACAGTCTTTTAACTCATCGTGAAAGTGGCCAAGAATTAAAACGGCGGAATTCGTTGTGCAATTCAGCATCCTCCTCTCCCACGCCACATTGCATTTACTTTGCAAGTATATTATCGCACGAATTGTTTCAAATAACCTATTCACGGTCACGCATCGCAAAACAACGAGGACTTATGAGCTTCCAGTACCGTAAACGCGAACGTTGCGAGGGGACTCACGTGCTATGCGTTTTTCCATTGAGCGCGAGACCTCTGACGTCACTCGCGCTTCCCAACGGAAAGGTCGCGTGCCGCTCGCTGCAGAAACCGCCAAGGCTGTAATCGCGGAAGCACGGTCTCCCGAAACAAGTGAAAAAGAGTTTAATCTCTCAGTTAAAAAAAAAAAAAGAAATGAAATGTAAGTCACTCCGTCGAGTTGAACTTAAGGTTAGAAAATAGCAATCAAACACAGCGTCCAGATGTGAATGGAGAAGACCGTGTACCAAGTGGAGGTGAGGCCGCCTGCTCAACACCCCTAAATGTCAAGTGTAAGAGTCTTTCGTGACAGACCTACAACACCCACACAGTCTATGAAGTGTACACCACCACCCACTACTTGCAGTACCTTCCGTTGGCCCTGACTGAACAGGGTTATCAAGGCAAAGCCGTCTGGCTTCGAAGGTATTAAGATGTAGTCAGAAAATGAGGTTCTCCTGATATTGCATTTACACTCCAGTTTATACCCTAAATCAAGATGTCAGCCTTTCCATCTAGGCAGAAGGAAACTCTTCCTGCTAACCTAAGGGTCAGTCGCAACCTCTGAGCTCCCTGTGTTTGCCAAAGGCCCCTGGAAGATTGGGGAAGAGGTTCTGCCAGCTCAGACTAGCCTGCCGAATGGGCTGAACCCATAACTACATTGGAGCAAAAACAGGGTGCCCAAAGTGTTGAGATTAATAAATCACATAAACCTGGGCCAGTGAACAAACAAACTTTGCCGCTGCAGCAAAAATATCTTACTTCAGATAGAAGGAAAATTAATTTTACTTGTTTTAAAAGTGGTATTAAATTTCTTTGGTTGTTTTGGCAGCCAGAATTGTATAGATATATATATATAGCAAGGGGACTGACTATTTTTTTTAGATTAAGTGCATGCTAAACCGGAAGGGCATGAGCGGGCAAATCACAGTAACATGCAGTATTGTTAATTAGTTACCAGTTAATTACCCTGTGCTTTGAAAACAAAATGTGATGTGGTTTGTTACTTTAATAGGAAAAGCAGGTCTTCGTTCTTTTCCACCTTGCTCTTATTAAAAGGATTCAGTTTACAAATTAAAAACCAGACAGAATGTCCTTTACGTTTTTATTTGAAATTCAGTTGATTTGTATATACTGCTTCTGTTTGCAACATGTTGCCCCAAAGCACTTAACAAAGGCCAACAACAGCCATCTCTCAGTTCGGTTATATTGTATAATACAGTACCTGGGCTAGATCTTTCAAAGCCTCCCCATGCTCATAATGTGGTACCATTTGTCCACCAGATGGCATTGTTTCCTTGCATATTGAAGGATAATCCAGTTGCAGACAAATCAACAAAGCAACCAGGAAAATTACAACCAAAAGTCAAATTTGCTCTTAAATATAGAGCACGTTACCTATAATCAATAGGTCCATGATGAAAGCATATAACATAATCTCAACTGCCCTTTTCGCTGCAGTTCTTTCCAAGAATTGAGATGGAGAGACAGTTAAACAGGATTTGCTTTCTGCAGATGTAAGCAGGTTCTTGCACACCACATCATAAACCACGGCCTGTTCTACTGTGCTCAGGCCTCAGCTCTGTGTGTACGCGTCCAGGGGAAATTACCTCCGAAATGCGCTGCGTTACGGTCTGCTGAGCGCGACGGAATGCGTGAGCAGGGGTCAGTCGCAACCTCTGAGCTCCCCGTGTTTGCCAAAGGCCCCTGGAAGATTGGGGAAGAGGTTCTGCCAGCTCAGACTAGCCTGCCGAATGGGCTGAACCCATAACTGCACTGGAGCACAAACAGGGTGCCCAAAGTGTTGAGATTAATAAATGAACCTGGGCCGCTGAGCTTCTAACCAGTTTCCTTTGCAACAGTGTGTGAGATTCACTTTTGTCCACATGTATCGTGTCAGAATCTGAAGGGTGTTGCTCAAAAACACAAGCCCTGAAGTATTGGCTCCTAAAGCCCTTTTGTGTGTAGTCAGTAATAATAATAATGTATTTGTTTGTATTGTTATTACTTTTCATTTGAGTTATTACATTGCTTAACATATTGGTGCACAGGCTTTTCTACTCTGAATCTGGACACGTTGCTGTTAATTTGTTAATTAATCTCCGTTACAATAAATTCTACATCTTAAGTGCTCTGGCCAGCCAAAAGGCCTTTTTTAAACACTGGGCCACTTGGCGGCAGACTATCTAAACAAAGTTGTGTTGACAACAGTGCAGAAAGAGGCAGATGTCAACCCTGATGAACTCAGCTTGTAAATTACGACGCCTTTCATTTGTCAGGAAGCAAACCTCTGTAGTCTTTTTGTTGGTGCTACCAGTGCAGTCGTGATTCTTTGCATACTTATGCCTTTTTGTCTAGCATGTTCTCAGCAGCTGAGGCGCGTGCTAGATTTATTGTGGTCACAGAATTTGTGTTTCCCGCAGAATCTCGTGATCCGTCCAGCTGACAGGTTAATTGCTTTTCTTTTGAAGGTGTAGAAGGTAGAAAACCACAACAGTTGGAGCGGCGAGCAAACACAGAGTGAGTTGGTGAGCGTCGTTCACACCTGGGCGGTTCTGCGCGGTCCGATGCCTGTCCTGTTCTGCGTTCTGTGAGTGCGGTGGTGCTCCGAAGGGGGGGGGGGAATTGTTATAGAGTGCTGTGGTTTGTGAGGGAGCAGCACTCAGGAGACGTGGCTTTCAGATGATCAGTTTTGTCAGCAGTACACACACACGTGAACCAGTGCCAGCAAGCTACCTTTTCATCAATAACTTTTAGTCTCAACAGACTGCTGGCTTGTAATTGCCCTTCTCCCCCCAAAACACTCTTTCATTATGAATAATCACCAAGCCAACATTTCTGCATTGCCTGAAAATTATATTTAAGAAAAGATGGGCCTTTGTCTCGGCTTTCTGTAAGATTACAACCAGACATTGCGTACACATTCACGTACTGGACCTTGTGTGAATGACACAGTAAGCGTCACTGTAGCCCTCCACTGCTCATTGATGAGTGGTCTGTGGCTCAGGCATGGCTGTAAGCACTGTCCAAAACACTACCTTGAAGCTTGACTGAGTTGGTTAGCTGGGCGCTAACAGGAAGTGTCTCACCTGAAAGAGGATTTTTAAGCCAGCTGGACACCATGGTGTCAATGCTTCAGGAACTGAGCAAGGACTGCGGCACTGTAGGGATTGAGGACACACTGTGACCCAGTGACACCAGGTGTCCTCAGGGCATCACACCCAGGCTTCAGCTTCCTGTCTTCCAGATATTCCTTGTTATTGGAGAAGGGCCTTCAGCCACATGTCCTGGTCTTCTCAAGTTTCCCTTAATGACTTCCTTATCATCCCTCCCAATGCTCCATTCCATGTGTGAAATTGAGTTGACATTTTGTGTTCCTCCTGAAGGAAATATGCTGCTGGTGTAATGGAGATCACAACGTATGGGACAAATTGCCTGACTCCAGAGCCAATCAGTCTGGGGGAAGAAATACTACAACTCTGGAGTTTAAAGGCAGCGACTGATTGGACGTTTTGCAGCCAAATGGATCTACTAGCATGTTGTGAAAGTGGAGACAGATTAGAAATAGGATCATTGAACAAACTCGAACAGAGAAACCTGAAGAATAATACAACAGAAAGTGGCGTGAAAATATGGTTAATTCTCTGACTCTCACATGACTGTACGTAGCCAGGCTGAATCAGTCTGTGCTGAAACGTGACTGTTAATTGATGGCAGCTGTCACAGGGCCTCTGGTACATTGGGAGACTTCCTGTGTTTTTTGTTTGTTCAAAACGATGCTGCTCTGACTGGGGCGGAGTCCAGATTCCAGTGCAGCGTTTGTGCTGCTGCTGGTCCTCAGCCGGGTGCCGAGTGCCGGGGCTGCTCCCCGTACAGAACAACGCAGCGCTGCCGTGGCAGGCCGCAAACGGCCGTGGAGCGCACCTGTGGCGTAAGACAAACGAGCACGCTTTGAGCGGAACGCAGCTCGGTTCAGATTAATGATGGTGCCAGTTGTGCATCTCCAGAAGAGCTCTGTATCTGCAGCGTTTGGCTTTGTCACAACCATGCGGGCTGAGTCCGTTTTGGAGGGGCTGTGGGTCAGTTTCTGTAAACCAGTTACAACAATGTAACTTTTTTGTCACTACACCTGTCACAGGGGAACAGGCCAGGGTCCTGTCCCCAGAAAAGGCTTGCCAACACCCCCTCCAGCCTCTCCACATACACACACACACACACACACCAGTATCTCAATGCTTTCCAGGATATTGCAGCAAAATCATTAGCCTCAGTGGTAATCTGTCACTACCCAGGCACTGAACGCACAGCCTTAACTACACTATAATTGCGAAGCAAAAAGGTAATTAATCTAATGAGAGTGAGCCTCCTGTGCACCCCCGCTTGATGCTGTTATTTTCACGAGTTACAGCCGCACGGTCAGGCAGAGTTTTTGTGGTGTAACAGAGTCACCTCAGTGAGACGAAGTCTTTGTTGTCAGATAGTGTCTGAAGCACGTTATGTCGGTTTACCGTAACACTCGTGTCCCAAACACCTCCTCCCCATCTCCACCTCTTTTTCTTTTGTCATTGTGCCTCCCCCACTGTGGTCAGTCTGTCTTGGCCTTTCTAAATCAGGGCTACTTGAAGAGTTGTTATCCATGAGCAGACAGATCCCTGTGAGACCTCCAGTAAGAAATCAGGAGGAGCGTCTCTTCGTTTAGTGCCTCTGCAGACAGCAGCTAATTGGCCTTCTGTGGTAGCGCAAGATTTCACCTCTTTCCTGCTGGCAAAGACATTATGGGGCCTACGGTTAAAGTGAAACTGATTACAATAAGAAATTTTAAAAAGTAGATACATGAAAAAGTATTAGTATTACTTTAAATTGTATATGTTTATTTCTCAGGAAAGAAATAACTAATAAATTAGCTTCAGTATTGTGTGTGTGTATGCCTGTGTGTGTGTTTATAATTATCCAGCACAGGGAGGAAAACATCCATCAGTAGCAAGGTAGATAAAAGCCTTTCCCATAAAGCAGGAGACGGTAGAACTAGTTGGGTGCATAAAGGCAGTGGTGAAATGTAGACATCTATAACAGCCCCCTCCAGTATGGCCTATAAAGAGTTGCCTTTGATGTTTTAAGAGACCTGCATACAAGCAAAGACAGAGGAATTTAAAAAAAGCCTCCAGAGCCAAATATGAAAGACATTAGTCACACACTGTAGAGAAGAATAGATTTTTATTATCTGTAATTTCTGAATTTGCAATACTTGTCTCAAACTCCCAGATGTACCTGTCACACTAAGTAAAAACAAAACCTGTGAAGCTTTATCAAACAGGAGGCATTGAGTCACGTGCCTAAATTTGTTCATTAACAAAAGTTCGTCTGAATAGCGTAAGGTGATCGCTTTGTGTTTTTTAATTAGGGAGACTATTTAGAAATCCTTTGATGAGAAACTCATTGTTACTTCAGATACATTACAGAGCCAGATATAATACAAAAAATACAATTAAATCCGTAGTCAGATCTTGATGGTTTTTAAGGGCTTGGACACAGTAGGAAATTAGTCGCTTACGTTACTTACGTTATATTATGTGAAAGTAGAGAGACCCTGCAAACATCAAAGATACTAACGTAAGCTGAAATTGATAGATAAGTAGATAAAACCACCTTATAATACATAATTGCCTCAGCTATGTTCATACAGTTAAAATAAGTAATTTGTGAAGGCAATTTTTTTTATTGATTAGGTCTTGTTTCAAAGAGAATCGAGGTATTGCATTCTCATTAACCGTTCTTGTCATTTCTAAACAAACAGCCTACGTTCACATTAACTGATTGAGATGGGGGAGAGAAGCACCACCCCCCCCAGCGTATCAAAGAGTAGAGGTTCTCTTTTGAAATAAGTGTAGTGTACATATTTAAATTAATTACACTATACATTAAATGCTTTTTTCAGATGGTGATGATGACGATGACCATGTAACAACAGCATACACAATCCACTGTAGAAGAAACTAATTAGAAAAGAAGCCGCGGGCAGATTATCTGCATAAATCTCCACCGTTACAAATGTCTGACTACATTTGCACATGGGAATCTGTTTGCTTTAGATTGTATATTAATACATAATTATGGTGGAGAACAAAATGTGCCCACACCTGCATGGCTGTATAAAAAATATGTTTTAAAACAAATACATCATTCATGGAAAACAGAGGACATTTCCAGTGTTTTAAGAGAGGAGGACAGATTTCTTATTTATTTCATAAGGACACTTCTAGAAAAGATGTAGGATTCTGTTTGACTGTCCAACACAAGGTTGTTTTTGCCAGGCAGCTGTAGTATAAGAGCTTTTAAAGGTCTTTTTAGCGAGGGCTAACTGTTAGCACACCTGCTTCCAGTGTAACGTGAACCTGGTCCATCAATCCACATAGATTTTATCATGATTCTTACTGCAGCACGCAACTGTGGAGGTCTACATCAAGAATGGATCTGACGTAAATGCTCTGACAGAGATTTTACACAGTTTAAACGATGCAGTTGTCAACACAGTATTGTTATATTACACTTCACAGCCATATGTGATTAATATATTTACCTAAAAGGTGAGAGCTTGTGTACCTTTTTAGTTTCCTGGACGTAGTGGTGATGTTAGTGCACAAGGGACCTGCATATATAGTCGTCAGGATGTTGTCTACTGTAAGAAAGACTGCCACGTTATGTGCATTTGCATTCTGAGCGTGCCACTATTTCATAGTTAGGGTAGAATGTTTTAACCAGAGCACAGACCTGACACAAAAAAAATTAAAAAAAGCCCCGATGACAGGTCTTTCAGAAGGAGGACAAAGAATTGAAGTACCGAAAGGTGTTCATACTAAAGGAAGAACAAGCCCTTAGCTTGCAGCCAGAATTTCAATGGACTAACACGTTTTTAAATACAAATTTATCCAGCTGCATACTAATTACCTTCCGTTTCTCAGCCCTCCCCACATGGAAGGCTCTTGCACGTCACGAATGACCTTCACACGTACTTTACAACGTGGTCATTCAATGTTCTGAGCGAATTGTGTTTGTTTAAAGTATGTTATTTTGACACTCTGTGACTGAGTTGCCCAAAACAAAACAAAAATTCACATTTAAACTATGTCGTACAATAAAACGCTCTTTAGATTTGTAGACGTACGACACGCTATTCCTTGCTTAGCTCTCCACCTCTCCCACGCATCAAGATAAAATCTGAATAATGTATACTTTTTCTTTAATAATTACTGTGGCCATTTTAGTAGGCTGCTTGAACACACGGTGGATGGAAAAGAGAGACAGTCGAGCTCAGAAAAGGTCACGAGTGAAAATTAAGTAGACGGCAGCTCTGCATAGAGTTTTACCCTATAAATCTTCACGAGAGAAGCCGTTAAGCCTTACGTCTTTTTGTCTGTAATGAAAGCTCCCATAGCATTCTTTAAGGGCGGAGAGGGGCAGCGAAAAATAGGCATCAATAACCGTAAAGGTTATAAGTCTTTACACAATACTCGTGCGCTGCGGCGCCTCATTTGCCTGGTACCTCGTGAAAGAGAAGAAACTAAGTTCTGGAGCGTTCCTGTCTTCCTCGCCAATTTTTCAACATCGTAAATCATTGTCACACCAGGACTCAGCAGATTTTGGAATAGGCCATCACCCTATTTGTCGTCATCCCAATGTACAAAATCCATGCCAGCGCCAGCAGTAGCTGGATGGTGAATGTAATGTACAGCTCCCCCAGTGTCAGTCATGACCTTAGGCACCATTTGCAACACTGTCAGACACTTCCTCTGTACTCACTGCCTTAATCCATTTAATGTATTCATGTGAACTGGGTTATTCAAATTGTCCTTTCCAAACTCATAAAACAATGTCCTTGGTTAGAAATTAGAGGCTAAGTACAACCCTGAAGTTGGTGACCTACTTCTGTTCATTCCGTATGCACCACGCCCGTTGGAGACGATATCTGCTCTGTTAGTGCCCAGTTATACAGGTAACAGTAGGTGTCTCTGTAGAGTAATGAGATGGTAAGATACACGGTTGCAGCAGAGACTTGGCCTACATTGTCTGGACCTCCTTGCCAAAGAAAGACATTTGAACCCAGGTCTCACTGCAGGACTCATCTCCCTTTGACAAGTGAGCACCAAAGAGTCTCCTGTGCTTTTTAAAAATAGCTTCTACAGTAAGAACGATTCCTGTATTGAAGGGACAATATAAAACAAAGCCAGCATGATAAAAAACACCTGGTGCATTAATACTGCAGAACAATGTGTAATTAGTTTGTCAGCTGTTATTAACAGAGCTTTTCTAGCTACTGATGGCTGTGAGTAAAGGGAGAGGGACTTCTGTTAAAGTGCAGCCCTGAGATTGAACATACTCATTTGAAGTCTCCAGATGTCTTCATGTCTTAGGGAAGTGGGGTGGTAGAAAGATGGTGCATACATGTGAACCGTTTAATTAATTAGCCCTCTAACTTCAGTTTGTCAAATAGATTAATATTATGTCAGTTTTACCACCTGCTTAGTCACCCTCAGTTTTTTGTGCGCTTTAAGGGTGAGACTTGCTCGCCTAGTGCCCCAAAGTGGGGTCACCAGGTGGGGACGTTGGTCTGAAGCTCTGACTACCAGTGCCGGCAGACCAAACCGTGTATTAAAGCTTATCTGATGGTGCATAACGTACAAAGTAGCGAGACGTTTTCTCTGCACTGTTGGAAAGGCTAATTTCGTGAGCTCCATGGAGGACTTGGCAGTCGATGGCTTTCTGTTTGCCCACGTATAAGATTCGATGTCTGACACGCCTGATGACTGTAGGTTCAGACTGCTCCTGAGTTCTTATCCTACAGCACAGTCCCACCACCACCACCTTTAGTAATAACATTTTATTAAACTAGGGGTACAACAACTCCCCAGTCAAGAAGCTGTTCTGTCCCATTGTATTTACGTCACAGCTGAAACACAGGAAAACACTATAAGCTGCTAAACTGTCACGTTCCTCGCAGTACACGGCAGACAGTTCAGTGGCCAACTTTAGTGAGGGCTTCGGTGGGGGAGGGCAAGCAGTGAGCCCCAGAGATCAGCTGCCTCATGCCTGGGTCCTTTGAATGAGCTGAGACCCACACCCTGTCTCTCTTACACTGTTTAATATGAAAGATATTCTTTTTTAAAATTGTCAGCCTGATATGGTGTAACCTAATGTTGTTCCTGACTCCACCGTAAATAATTTAGGCTGCTGACATCGGTGATGACATCTTTGCAGGACGATGGTCCAGGTCTGCGGTGTAGCCGACACCCCTGCATGTTTGATTTGGTTTCACTAAGTGGTACTTGCAGTACGTTTAGTGATGCTCTCGGGAAGGCTCATAGCATGCAGAATTAGCTGTCATGCAGACTGTTCTTTGGAAAAAGGAAAAAGTTCAAAAGTGCAAAAACATAGAAGCAGTGAGATCTTGTACATATTGTTTGCACAGGGTTTGATCCTCTCTTTAGGATGGATTTGCTACCTTCCCCTGGATCAGTCAGGTGGAGAGCGTGCAGGCTGACTGCTGTTCCTGTAGTGATGGAAGAGACCAAGTTCTATTCCCATGGAGAGAACCTCCTCATCCCCCGCCTGGCTTTCTGTTTGAACTTGTTTTTTGGATATATTGTTTTAGCAGTTCCTGGGATACTCCATGTCTGGATGCACAAGTTTGTGAGGACGCTGACAGAGGCAGAAGTTAGCACTTGGAAACTTCTTGAGGACCAGACCGTGTGAGCCAGGCTGTAGCACCTGAACAGACTGTGACAGCGGGAAGCACACGTTGTCTCAGTGGGAAAACAGTTTTTGCTGAATGTCCGCAAATTAGTTGACCACAGCAACTGTGAGACATTGATGAATGACCTTCAGGTTTCTACTAGTTATATTTCAGCAAGTTCAACTCATGCCCCCCAGTGCTGTAAAGTGGTGCACTTGTGCACATGCGTGTGTGTGCGTGTTCAAATGTGTGCACCTCGTGAGCTGAACATGCAGTTAGTAACTAAATGTGCAGTTTTAAAAACTGTGACCCCAGGGACTGTGTGGCACAGGCAGGTTATTCTGGAGACAACATAAAGTCCAGATTTTGCATGGGACGGGTGGCTGGGAGGCTCGTGAGGAGTGTCAAAGGGATCTTGAAAAGGGATGGAGTGAGAGTGCGCGCGTGTGACAGTGTGAGCAGTAGCAGCGAGGGGGCAGGAGGGTATTGAGGCGAGGATAAATGGTCATGAAAGCTCTTCTCAGTCACTCTCATCCCTGGAGTTCTTCAGTGCGTTGGCTGATCTGAGAGTCATGTGCTCACTGTGGGAGGATTGAGGGGGTGGACGTGGGAGGGGGTGGGCACTCTGCAGCCCTGGATAACATTCATCCCCTTCGGCCAAAAAGACTTGCCGAGACCGAACGACCGGCAGGCTTGTGTCTTTCTGCTCTGCACCTGACCCTGGATCCTGTCCAGGTCAGCTCCTGAGACCATTTCATGCACAACTCCGAATCTGAGAGTCAGAGGGAGGAAAAATATATATATGTATAAAGCCAGGGCATGCCAATGGATGGCACTGAAAACATCAAGGTTAATTTATTCTGTTGCAAGGATTCCCCTGAATACACAAGAGAGAAATATCTGTTTGTATTTCTGCCATGCTGTTGGGCTACAAGTGCTTTGTGAAGTGCTTTATTTTCATCAAATATCTTAGTAAATTACCTGATATTTTATGCGCCCGCATATTTCCAAATGTTTTATTCAGAGAACGTTTGATTAGTATCGTTGTGGGTTATTTTAATTTAGAACTAATTAGCTGTTCGTAAACAATAAAGGCATTATACTGTTAGAAAAATTCAAATTGCACTGTTTGCTTTTGACATTCCGCATGTTGCGTAGGCGGCGGTTTGAATTTCGTGACTGGCGGTGCAAAGGGCCATGACTGTGCGTGTTAGGCAGCACAATGTACACTGGAATGCATCCAGTGAGCGTCTTTGGCGCACGGCGGTTCCTGGGTTATCGGGAGAGGAAGAGGAGCAAAGCGGGTAGGGGCGGGGCGCCCGGATCTGCAGGAGTGTGAATTTGCAGGGTCACCACTGCTGTCTGTTGCACTTGCACTGCCCTCAGCAGACTTACTCAGCGTCTTCTGTGCTTCCTTCTATCCGTGCTCTCAGAAGTCTGTTTCTGTTCTGTTACTGCAAGCCTGCTCAGAGAGTCCAGGTGCCTCTCTCTCCTTCAAGAGTTCCTCAAAGCCCAACGTCGGGGGGAAAATGTGACTCTTCCCAGCCCTGCGTGGGCTCACCCCCACCACCCGCTCCCCTTCACCTCCCTCTAGGCTGGTTAACGAGCAGACTGGAGCCACATGGTCATTAGTGCTATATAGCACATCCAGGGGAAAGCTGGATAACTGAATGTGTTTTGGCTGAGAATTTTATCAATTTATATATATATATATATATATATATATATATATATAACTTTATATATAACTTTTTTCTGCTGGCACTAATGCAGTCGCTGCTACTCCAGGTTGTTTGTGATTCACCAGCAGGCAGGAGGGTGGCCAGTCAGAGTTTGTCAGCAGAACCTTTGAGATGGCGTGGGGAGAAACGGCTCAGGAAGTGTCATCGGTCAGACAGCAGATGGGTGACCCCGTAGCCGGTAATTTACAGGAGCAGGATTGCATCACTATGCTTTCAGCCAGTCAGCGTGATGCTTAGGAAAAGCTCGGCCACTCGCATGCAAATGCAGCCCTGCGCTCCGGCCCCCACTCAAACACCTGTCCTCTGTGCCTCGTATGTCTGGGTCCAAAAGAATATTCGAGTGCTGAGGACTTGACGGTGGAAGAAGGAAACATACTGACATTGGGCTAGACAGACACATACATTACAATCAGGCACAGAAGGAACAGATAACAACCAGGGGAGAAGGGGACCCCCCCCTCCTACGAAGGGCTTATCTTCAGTTCCAGGCCTAACAAGCTGCAATAATTCACTGAAACAATTTCACGTCTGTGGGCGTTATGGCCTCGTGTCGTTAAACCAGTCCTGCGAGTCCTGTGGGGCGCGCATCAGGTGCGCACGGCAGCTGAAGGATGGATGGGTCCTCTGAGGTCCAGGCTTTCCTTTCTGATGCTTTACGTGGTCTTTTTTTACCCAAGCCACTCTCTGTAGGCATATCAACTCAGGTATTCTGGCAGGTACGGGTGTAATCTCAGGTATATCTGTATGTTCCTGTTGCTCTTTCATGTCTCTCTGTTGACTAAGACAGCCGAGCTGTGACAGACTTTACACGCCATAGCACCAGTTTCTTTTTTTTTTTTTTACCGTGCTCAAAACATTTTGAAATTTTTCATATTTTAGTCTGTGGCAATAAGGCCACTAGGAAAAACTTTAAAATTCCTTTTCTACTAACAAACTCCCCGGGAACTTGGCTGGCAGAGCCCGAGGAGTTTACACATTTAACGAGTTAACGGGTAATTAAATGCCCCCTCCCCACCCCTGAAAGAGGTCTCCGGTTGCCGTGATCTAATGGCTCCAGATGCCCCGGCGCCTACTTGCAATTAGCAGCTTGAGTTAAAAAGGACCGTTTGTTTGGATTTTCATGAACAAAAGCTCCCTTTGGAGAGAGGCTGGTACCGGGGGCGTTTGTGTCGCACCGTGACATTTACCAATGAAGGGAGGCTCAGGGGACCTGCCAGACTCCTTCACTGCGTTGGCACAACAGCAACAATTACCTGCCTGGGGCAAACTGGGGTGGCACTATCTCCCCAGCACGTTTCTCATTTGGGGGGGGGGGGTGTGTGAGAGGAGGTGAATAAATAAAGTCCTACCACTTTGAAACTTTTCATGTAGAAAGGTGTTGTGTGTGTGTGTGTGTGTGTGTGTGTGCCATTTTGGATAGGTGTGTGTGTGAGTGTGTGTTTTCCAAAATGACAATATGCTGTGCTAAGAAAAAAAATTGCTTTGTGTGAGGATTAAGTATTTGGATGTTCCTCATTAACACTGCTTTTATAGGCAATCCATACTGTACAAAGCTGCAGTAACAGACCCACAGGAGGTGTTTATGTAAATCGAGTCATACCTTTACTCCTGGAGAGAGGCTCATTCACAGGGCTGGAACAATGGGGCGACAGTAGCATTAATCCTTTGTTTGATGCTGTTCTTGGCTGCGTTTCTGATATTGCATGCAGTTCCCTCAGCCAACGTGGAAGCGCCTCTTTGAAGCTGCAGACAGAGGCCTCCACTGAAATAAGACATACTGTCAAAAGGCCAAAGAGCTTTCAAAGGGAGCAAGATCTTCGAGTTTCTGGCATCGTTGAGCGTTTAGTCCCACTGAGCAGTTTTGCTGGTTCTGTGAAGAACGCAGTTCAGTGTATGTTAATAAGTGTAATCCGTAAAGCCTGGGTGACATCCATCCAGAAGGTCTAGGTGGTGCCGTTGCTGTAGATGTGAGGTCTGTTTAAGGCTGGTTAGGTGTAATGCCCACAAATCTGAACATGCTTTCTGATTTTCACCGTTTTTCTACAGACCATGATAAGAATCATTCTTTCATGTTGGCATTTCAAGACATTCCCGTTGTCAGTTATTTTTAATCTGTTTGCAAAGAAGTGGGGCGCTTCTCCAGCAGGAAATTAGATTGCATGCAGCCATGGCGACCGTACCGCATCTCATAAGGCTCAGTTGCCTGGTGCTGCCCTCAACAAACTTCCTATTTTTAGCATACTGAGAGGTCACTGCAATGGTAATTAGTTACTAATGATGTTTTCGGCATGTCAAGCAGGTAGAGTAACTACCATTACCAGCAGATATCTACAGTGCTTGGAATCTTTCCTACAATAAGACCATGCAGCTTCCTCCTCGACACACACTGAAAAAAAAATTCCAACTGCTGGTACATTTAATTACTAATGGGGACATCTGTGTTACAATCTGTGAAGAACTTTGAAAAGTAGTGCAGTAAAGAAGCTGGACGAGCCATTTTCTATCTGCCGATTTAAGATGGTTTATAACTGCTGCATGTACGGGTCAAAGCGATGCGTTGAGTCATGGCCTTGAGTTTGAGCTCTGAGAATGCATGTCGATCGGCACAGATGATGACTGCTGCGATTAGTATCCTCCATCCCCCGCGGATGAGCGGTGCTCAGCGTTTCTGTAGGTCCGTCTCCCTGGAGATGATATCATGTGGCGGCCCGTGTTGAAGGTACTGCTAGGGTCAGCCAATTTTTGTGCGTTGGAGACTCAGCTTGATTAATGGCCGCCCTAACGAAGAGGGGCAATTCCATTAAGTGGAAACCTGCTCAGCGGCCCCAGTTGTGACGGATAATTGCGGAGCGGCGTGACTTCCGCTCGGCTGATACGTTATTTCGCCTTCACGTTCGGCCTGCCACTTCAGCTCCGCTATATCACATCAAGCCTGACAGCAGGATCCTGCGAAGTTGAGCACGTGAACACACAATTCCCCTTAAAGCGTTTGCTGTTGTTATGGCGAGGGAAAAGCTATTTTTTTAAAATTATGTATTGCAGAGAGTTCTAGCTTTGCCATCTGACACAGGATGGACGAGCCCACAGAAATCCTCCCCGGTAGCACACGGAGCCAAGCGAGCCTCGTTGCTTTTTGATCTTCTCTGCTTCCTCCCTATGCGGACTCCCGTCTGCTGAAGGGAGCTAAGAAGTCCTCCATCTGCCCATTATAATCCTTCAATTTACCATGCGGCTCGCTACCCAGAACCTTGCCATTGTGTGACTCAGTCCTCAAGTGACTCGTCCTGACAGGGGCGGGTTCTTCCTTTTAGGTTCTCTTACATAGGGTTAACGAATTATGGTTTAATGAAGGTAAGTCTGCCATTGGTGTACCTGTGGCTGTGGTCGTGCACAGTTGACGTGACGTTTCAGTGCCACTCGGAGCGGCAGGTGCGCTCGTATGCGAAAGCACAGGCTAATAAACACAGGAAGAGTTTGCAAGGCAGCACCAAGTCTGCAGCTGTTCTCCAGTGCCCTCGTTAAGCTGGTTCTTCCTGTGCATGCGAGTTAACGATGCAGTCCACTGGGCCAGGGTGCTGTCTGTCTTCTTTCTGTAAGTAGCCCAGAGTTGGCTGGGCGTCGTCGAGGACCGCCAGTCGAGGTGGAGAGGCGACACGCCAGCCGCGTGATCACCTCAGGTTTGACACTGGCTTCACCATCAAGGCCTTTCAGATTGGTTGCTACAGAGTGGAGAGCTGTGGTTTGAAACATGATCCATCCAAATGCATTTAGCCAGTTACTGCAAACACACCTGTTGGTGCGTGAACAGCTAGCCTGTCTATAATATAATATAATAGCCTGTCAGCTACCTGAATATTTAATATATATAAGTACCAGGTCTCGGCTTAGTTTGTCAAATGTGCCATCAGACATATTGACTTCCCAGGCAACATTATGACCAAAACGGTGTGACACAATGATCTTGTAATTTTTCTTATCATCAGGAAGTGCCTGCATTGTGCGGTGCTGCACGTGCTTAAAGATCCCCCCCATCCCCAGGTCATACATCATCGCAGCTGTTTGTTAATCAGCGTGGAGACAATGAAGCGTGCTCAGTGAGCAACGTGGCACGCTGCCACAAATGACATGTCACTCAACAGTGCGGATTCAGTCAGGGGCCGCAGCTATTTATGTTCCTTGGAGTTTAATAGTGTGACAGAGGATGAACGTGGAGTAATTTAAAAAAGGCCAGCCGCCTTTCTCAAACCTTTTTCGGAGTGAATATGTGATACTGACAATCCAGGGAGCAGTAAGCGAGAGTCGGTATCAGCTGAGCAACAGGTACTTCTGGATGGTTCTTATGCACCTGAGAGGGTAAAAGAGGTGAAGGCCAGATACAAACCCCCAGCTGCAGTTTATTTAGGAGAAACGTGCTCTGAAACAGTATCTGTAGGGAACCAAACTTCTGTGAAACAGTAGTCAAACACATTGCATAATTTTGTGAGTACAAAGAAGTGTGAGGAGAACTAACTCATATGGCCACAGGGAACATGACCTGTGTCAACCTCCATCCAGGTGCTCTCTCCCATGTGGGTAGGTAGCAGGGTGGCATGGACATATTAAACAGGAAGTCCGCTTGTCGCAAGCCGGGCTTATCAAAGCAGCCCTGACTTCAGAGGGAACCATTCAGCTCAGAACTTCTGGTTTCCCCTTGTCTGTGTTTTTTTTTTTTTTTTATTATTTTCAGGCAGAATCCATTAACTTCACAGGAGCCTGTTTTTCAAAGGGAACATGAGTCCTAGTTAACATGCAGAGCGAGGAGTGTCAGAGGAGTCCTTCTCGAGCGCAGAATGAAATATTTATGACACATGAAGTGTGTGTTTGTGCGCGTGCACGTTTTGTGTGAGTGTGCGTGCGTGAGCATGTGAGGCGAGCTGCTAGAGATCACAAGGCCAGGGGCCTTACTGGCTGTCAAGGTCATACCCGCCATGTTCACGTCTTCCACACTCAGGTTCTGACTTGCATTGAGAACATAAAGAAAATGATTACGAGCAGACTGCTGTAATGGTGATGACCATGCTAAAGGCAGCCTCCCTGATTTTTCTCTCAGCACCCCACCTCTGTCTCTCCTAGCGCTATGGGAAAACCTACCATAGCATCACATTTCAGGTGGTCCTTAGGCGTGCAGACATTTGCCACCTGATTGATCTTCATGCTCCTTTGACACATAGCTCAGTCTAGATCCTATCATTTACGCAGATGTTGCATCTGAACATCACGTTACTGCCTGGTAGTTTCAGCACTGTTTAGCAGAAGCCTTTGTACAAAGTTATGATGAAATTGGTACTCTGCGTTAAGCCCGTCCCCTGGGGGAGCAGGCACACAGGGAGGTAGCGCTGACTGTCTTGTTTAGGGACGCACCTTGTGGCTGGAGTGGGATTTGAACGAGGAGACTTCCACATCTCTGATGTTGTACCTATTGAGCTACGGCCTGCCAGCTGTTTTAGCGTTGCTATCTGATGGCCACAGCAAGAGTTGCCGTAAAGCCACTTTAATGAGTACAGTTATTTAGTGATCCAATTCTTCAGGTCAGTTAAAAGACTAAGCAGTTATGAGGCTTTAATTAAACCATGTTTTGTTGAAGTAACATTCAAAACATCATAGAAAATGAGAGTAACTATAAAAAATGCATTTGGCAGAGCAATGTGGAAACAGCAGGAAAGTGCAGCTTGTGACAGCATTAAAGCAGCCGAGTCGCGTTTTTAAGCCTTTAAAATGAACAAGAGCATTATTTTTATTCAAACGCTCGGAGGCTACGGAAGCTAAACTACCGATGCTAATTACTTGGAGTGAATGACTTATTGATTAAAAAGAATTCATTAACACAGTGAATGCCAACGGAATGCGTTTTTGTGTCGGAGCAGGTTTTGTTTTTCCCGATCAATGGGCGTCTCGAAGCGGCAGGCTTATACACTTGCATGCCACGTCCCTAGAACAACACTAGGGGAGACGTTTAGGAGCACGCAGAGGTGCACGCCAGAAAATAACTGAGCAGAATTTAACATAGCAGGAGATAAGCCAGCGGTTTAGCAGCACGGAGGAAAAAATGTTGTGTTTAGGCATCCAGGAAACGTAGGCCAGTGGTGACAAAGTAACAGTTAATTGTTAAAATGTTTTTAAATGTCCAAGACAGAGCTGTCAGTGCTACAAAAAAAAAGCATGCGAAGGGAACTAAGATGTTCGTGCGATAAGCGCTTTCGCGAAACATCTTTCCTTCTGAGGATCGACTTTCAGTGTTTGTGTCGGTTTAGCCGGCTATGTGCTGTGCAGAGTAGTTCAGCTTGTTGTGGTTGCAGTTTATTTTTTTTTTTTGTACTTCTGACAAAAACGGTGATTTCTGTGGCTATGGTTAAATATTGTGAAGGAGCGGGCCTCTCTGCACTTTAAAAGCCAGCTTTAAGTACTTACTTATATTTAGCGCCCATACAGACTGTCGGCACACTGATTATATTACAGTTCTGCCACTCAGGTCACGTACATTTATGTGGATAAGAGCATTTACTTGGTGCAAAAATGTAAAATGCTAATGAAACAGACTGTGGTCTACAGGGCGTGATGGTGGTTTGGGGGGAGCAAGCAGTGCTGGTTTGATTGCAGGTGGGGTGCGGTGTGTCTCCCACAGTCTGAGGGCCAGCAGGTGAGCTCCCCAAGGAGAGTACTCCTGGACCTGGAGGTTAGTCACAAATGCAGAGAAGAGCATTGAGCTCATTTATCTTCCTTCACTAACAAGACTGCCGGTCAGCTCAGTGGCAAGAAAGGGGACATCGCAGGCCAAGGGAGGCCAGAGCTAAAGGGCCAGACAGGATAAGGATGGGGGGGCAGGGTGCAGCACACAAGGAACGAGCCCCAGGCATGCCAGTTTGTCACCAGCTCTTACCGTCACCCTGGCAGTGGCCTCGTTGGCATGACAGCAAAGCTTGAGGCAATGTGTCAATCATCCGTTCAATGTTTTATATAACTACTTAACGAAATAAGAACGGGAAGATGAAAACATCATCACACAACGCGGGCGCATGAATGCCCAAGAGACGGCCGTTTGCAAACAGGGCCTTTTCACCCCGATTGCCTTGGGGCCCCAGGGTCAAGCTTTAATTAAAAAATGAACTGCAGAAAGTTTGTTCTTTTCACAGCACATAAAACAACAGGGTTACTTGGTTGTTAGTGTGAGGAGCACTGCATGCTGGGATTACGCAAGACCCCTCGTCCCTGGGGGGTGCTGTTTTTCACACAGATAAGCATGGAGAAAAATGTTAATGTATTGATTGTATTGTAATTACTTACAAACAGCCCCATTAGCTCAAAAACGTTCCGCATGTAAATCTGTGATTTATTTTGTTCCGTTTTGCTAGACCTCTGAAGACGCATTTTCGTTGCAAAGCCGTGGCTTATTTCAGACTCTGCCGTCAGAACTCTTCTAAAGGGCCGCTCACCTTAAATGGCAGCCCGACAGGGATTTAAACATCCTCAGTTAGGGCGATTCGTCAAAACCTTGGCAGCCGAGATCTTGGCAAATTCTCCTCTAATCCACCCCAGCACGAGGACTGTGGCAGAAGTCACCATTAATAGCTAGGCCTGAGGCAGGTTTCTCCTACTGTTTGGACAGGAGCACTGTGGTGCTGGACCCCTACAGCAGGGCGTGGCAGGGCAGGGCGTAGCAGGGCGTGGCTGGGCGCACCGTCAGTTACACTTGTGCTTGTCAGTTCCCTGATGGAGAAGCTGTTGAATGTGTTGTGTAGGACCTTTTGTAGAACATGCTACATGGCAGTCTCCGGCTGACCTTGTGCTTGTAGGTCATAGTGCTGCCTGGGAAGTGAGTATGAAAGTCTGATGGTAAGTTGGACAAACTAAGCCGAGACCTGGTACCTGTCTGGCACCGCGTGGCCTTCTGTTGCTCTTGTGCAGGTGTCGTTAACAGGTGAGGCAGGACTCATCCTCGATTGCCTGGCAGCTCTGAACACCAGAAGAATTAACAGGGGAATCAGATATGAAATGTGAAAATTAATAAGTGAAAGCTAAAAATACACGTTTTTAAATGTATCATTATGGTTATTGCTGCCGTTAAGATGGTGTGTTCTTTGGTTATTAGCGAAATCAGTTTGCAGTTTTACTCGTGCATGCAGGCTGATAATGTCACGGACTAGTGAAGTCCATCTCCCTACCCACCAGGTTACCTGCTGCTAATCTGTGACCCCTTACAGAAGTACACATTTTGAAGGAATAAGAGCAAAGAAATTCACTTGTTTGCAGTGCTATACTTACCATGTCTATCTTTTGCAATCTCCAAATCACAGGGGCAAAACATTCCAAACCATTGTCCCCAGAACGGAATTTAATTTCATGTCAGTGATTAAACCCCCCTTAATTTATTTATTTGTTAAGTAATTAATTCATTTTTTCACTCCCACATCTTGTCTCTAACGTTGAGCCTACAAACGTCAGCCTTAGAGTCTGCAGCGCGCCTTCCATCTAGTCAGCTGTCAATACGCGTCCTGCTTTTTTGGGGCTGCAATCCTGGTGTGCACGCTCACCAGCTTTAAATAAATTTATTTCTTCATTTAGGTGCAAATTGCTAAATATTTATGCCAAACCGAGCAGATCAGACTGCCTGCCAAGATGAGCAGCAAAAAAAAAAAAAGAAATAAATAAAAATAAAAAAAAAAACCTTAAATTATTCTCAGTCTGCCATCGTTAAATTGTCAAGAATTGTGGCACGTCACCGAATTGTCAAGCGCTTCCCGTTCTGTTTTATAAATAAAAATAAGAATCATTATGTCATTCCTATTGTTACTGTTTCACCCTGTGACTCAGCTGCATGTTTGACAGGGACAGCAGCAGGTGTCCTCTCAGGACTCCAGCTGGACAGGTCCTTGATTGGCCTGCTGACCTGCTGACACGTCTCGCTGTGACTTTTGCAGCCTGTTGCTTCTCCCACTCGATGTCCAGCCGCACCAGTTACCTTTGAATAGGAGGTGGATTGGTCCTCAGAGCTACTGATTTTTGGGCCCGTCTCACAGACAGGGTGAACCCACTCAGGAGTTGGGTTGCGGGGGTCTTGCATCATACGTTCGTCCCGGGGGGAGTTACAACAGCCGCAGTGAACAAGAGCTCCATAAAGTGACAGACTGGGTCCCTGTTGCTCTGAACCGGTTTGAGCCAGTCTAAACTAGACTCTCACCATCTGCAGATTGGAGCCGTCCTCTTGTTCAGATTGAGTGTCTTGGACATTTGCTGGGCGTTTGTCCCTTGAGTAGAGTTAGACGTTGATTACAGGGAAACATTAGCTGTTTCTGTGTCTGTTCCTTTTCTCATATAAAAGCACGGCTTTTCCCACTTGCACTACCCAAGTGAACATTAGCGTTTTTTTCCAGTCATCCCCTCAGAGTCTTTTGTGTATAAAGACGAATAGGTATGTACAGTAATTAGCCAGCGTGTGCCTAAGGTTGTGTAACTCAATATTCAGTGCACCCTTGGGCAACCGTTTTGGTGGTTCTTCTCTCAGATGACCCAACGTGTGTGAAAGCAGTCCGTAATGTTTGAAGTAGTCTCTCTGCTGGCCTTCGGATGTTCCCAGCTTCTTCCTGGGGCTGCCTGTTACCTTTAGGGGAGAACTTGTTTCTCGTTTTTTAAATTAAGGAGTTTTGCCAGAGGTTAAAGCTGGGAAGACTCAGGTGGAACAGGTCGGGGAAGATAATGATTTAAGACTGCCTGAAGGTACATACCTTACCAAAAATATCACATGTAACAAATCTCTATGGATTTTATTGGGCCAAAACATTCAATATTTGACAGCTGGTTATAAGCTGTAATTATTTTTATTATTTATGAAGGTAAATCCACACAAGACAAAAAATTCACACTTCACCACAATATATCGTACTTGAAGCTGTCGAAAATATTTAGGTTTTTCTAAAGTAGAATAGCAGAGATCAAGCTGTTTTGTACAGTTACACCGCCGGTGTCGGTGGACATCGGAGTGCTGTATACGGGTTTTGGCATTATTAGCAGTGTCATCTCACTTATATGGAGCTGAAGAACCCAACATGACACACGTGCCTGCAGTGCAAAAAAATGGCCCATTTTCAGATGTTAAGGTTTTGACCTTGGATTCACTTTACAAGACGTGCGAGGAGAGGAACTTACTTTCCTCCAATCACAAGGTAATACTGAAAACATACGGGCTCAGTGTGCTGGGTGGTAATATACAGTATCTAATACACAAAGGCCTCGACATGTAACTAGGAACATACCTGCTTATGCTTATTGAATCATGGTGTTAACTTGCGCCTGGTGTGTGTGCGTGTGTGTGTGTGTGTGTTTTAAGTCATCCAACATGATGCTTTAACAGTATAGAACCTCTATTTCTGTAAACCCTGGGTTCTGGCCTCAATTACAGGTCCTAGCAGCTTTTTCCACACATAGTTGACCCTGTGTCCAATGAAAATCTGCCTGGGTTCACATTATAAAAACTGTTTTTCAGGTGATCCTCAGCTTCGCCCTTAATGTCTGCAGAACTCAGTTTAAAGCGCCGTCCATTCCACCTCTTTCACAGGAAGCCGGCTATTAATTGAAAAGATTTTTACTCATTAAAGACAACTATCCTTATGCTCGATACGCAAGAAATGTAATTTTTTTTAATTTATCTTCCATATACGTTCCTTCTCTGCAGCCAGGAGGTGTGATTGATGGACGTTCTTATCAGTGACTTCTGTGCTCAGACAGTAGGCTTGGCGTTTTTCTTTAATCATTTTCCTGTGCACATGCTGGCACATCCCCACCACCTTCCGGTTCGACCAAAGAGCACTTTGTCTGACCTGGATTAGCCTAATGCGTTCCTAAACACCAAAAATAAAGTGTGAAGGACCCGGCGTCACATTCATGTCTTCATTGTCCTAAGCTCATAAACCACATGAAGGAACTGCGTGACCCTGGGTTTCCTGTTTTCTGGAAGCAGCAAACCTCTCTTGATGCCCTGCCTGCCGTCAGGCTGCGTACATTTGAAGCCTGAACGCTTGTCAGCGTGTTGGATTGCAAACAGAGATCTCGAAAACACTGAAACTGAAGATAAAGATGTTGTTGAAATAGTGTGACCTGTTTGCTGTGTAAACTCATTCCAAATCCAAACACTCTTTAACACTTAGGGTAAACAACTCAAAAAAACACAACATTTCACTGTAGGTGGAGAAATGATCAGTATGCTCAAAAAACAGAAAAAGAAAAAAAATAGAAAATCTCGTTAAAGATGCAGCTCGTGGGCGCCGTGTTGGGAGAAGAACGTCGAGGAGATGAAATTCTCCATGTGCTGAGATTGGGGTCACGAAGGTGTCTCACCTGTAAGGGTCGGGTTGACCAAACGCTGGATGGGGCGAAACAAGCTTTGTTTGAGAGTGGGCTGCCTGACACGATCCTGGGACTACGTTTTTTTAAACATACCGACGTCCTACATGAGCCGCGGACGTGTAAATACCAGGACGCCTATGGCTTGACGTGTTCTCACCTGTCACGCGGATGCCATCAGGTAGCCAGACAGATGCTCTCAGGTGCGTACAGGTAGTTCTGCTGGGGCTGCCACCTGCACGGTTGTCATCGTAGACGGAGATCTGAGCTGTGAAAGTGCTAGTAACAGTGACATCCAGGAAGCTGACAGCCTAATGGAAAAGCTTTCAGGCATGGGTTTGTGACTCACTGTAAGGGGGCAGACCATGTTTTACTTCTCCAGTGTGTGGTAATGCTCAGCTGTGGTTACCAGCCTCCATTGCCCTCCTCCGGGCATACACAGACCAAGCTTTTCCTTTTTATTTTCTTTACTACCCCGCCCATCCTTTTTGATTCTGTGCTGCCAAGGGACAAAAAAGGTGAAAGGAGGAGGGCTAGAGTACACCCCCCCCCCCACTGACATGGCAGTCTGAGTAACAGGGAAATCTGTACTGTTGCTGGTGGGTCATACAGGTGTGTTGGTAATGATTTTCCCTAGGTGCTGTGTGAGGTGGGATACACCTGGTGCTGTGTGAGGTGGGATACACCTGGTGCTGTGTGAGGTGAGGTACACCTGGTGCTGTGTGAGGTGGGATACACCTGGTGCTGTGTGAGGTGGAATACACCTGGTGCTGTGTGAGGTGGGTTACACCTGGTGCTGTGTGAGGTGAGGTACACCTGGTGCTGTGTGAGGTGGGATACACCTGGTGCTGTGTGAGGTGGCCCACTTGGTGAGGTAGGTTTTTGACAGCCTGGGGTGTATTGTGTGCCTTTGTCCCTATGGTCTGAATTATAGAGGAACATTGGTGAACGTTGCTTTTTTGCAACATGCTTGAAATATGTCAGATGCTGCGTCATTCTGCTGGGTTTGATCGTCAGGTGCGCGCCCTCCATCTGCAGACAGCAGCGTTGTGTGTTGCTGATGAGGTGTTTGAGAAAAGCCCTTACTTCTGCTAAACATCATTGGTCCTTGTCACTGGCTCCTCTACAGGGCCAATTATCCAGGTTGTTCCTCAGGGGCCTTTTTCATACCCGTCAGCGGAAGCAGCAGCAGAAGCTTTAATCACAAGCGCAGCATGATGTGAGCCACATTGTTCTCATGCCTGTGACCAGCAGGGCCCTCAAGGCGGCCGACACACCTAGGTGGTTTTACTGAGGGAGGGAGCGGATCATACTGGCCAGTGTTTAAGCCATTTTGTTGACCTGCTGGGTACCTGTGATGTAGTAGTTGCCAGGTGCAGGTGGGAACATGTGTCACCACACTCAAACAGTGCTCATATGGATCAGAGGGATGCTAATGATGGTCTGCCTGTTTCCTGGCAGTGCCTCATACTGGTACACGGGGCAACAGTAATAAAAAAAGTGAAACTAATGGAAGATGTAGGCTCAAAACAAACGGCTCTGTGTGAAGCTGTTACACAACAAGGCTGTGAAGGACACACAGTGGACATCTGGCACAGTGCGGTGTGACTGTGAAGGGGACACAGTGGACCTCTGACACAGTGTGGTGTGACTGTGAAGGACACACAGTGGACCTCTGACACAGTGCGGTGTGACTGTGAAGGACACACAGTGGACCTCTGACACAGTGTGGTGTGACTGTGAAGGACACACAGTGGACCTTTGGCACAGTGTGGTTTGACTGTGAAGGACACACAGTGGACCTCTGGCACAGTGTGGTTTGACTGTGAAGGACACACAGTGGACCTCTGGCACAGTGCGGTGTGACTGTGAAGGACACACAGTGGACTTCTGACACAGTGCGGTGTGACTGTGAAGGACACACAGTGGACCTCTGACACTTCATTCATAAAGTTATGCATTTTGTTAATGACATTTACCAGCATTTCAGTGAAAGCTAACAGCGTTTATATTCTGGCTGTGTGTGCGCGCGTGTGTGTGTGTGAAAACCTGCTACAACGTCAGTAATTATAATTAAAATTTAAAATTGGCTGCTTCTGCTCAGAAATTCTCCCTTCTATTTTTGCTTGGCTCTCTGCAGCCTCTCCATTTCCTCTGAGCCTCAGGAAAGATGCTGCATGTCTCCACCTCGTTAGGCTCAATTAGCGCCAGCGGAAGCTGTTTGGGGCTGTGGGATGAGGGTCCCCGCTGCCTCTGTTTGCCCATGAGGAATCTGCATTGTGTTTTTGTGCCCCCCACTATGGCTGTGTCGCAGTTCAGCACAGCCCTGGAAAACCTGTCTGCAGCTTCCATTTGCCTTCAGGGTGGCTGTAACACATATAAGTGGTCTTCAGATTCACATCCCAGGAGGGACCCTTACAGCTGTTTGGTGATACTACAACGAACATGTTACCCATTGTGGTGTCTGTGGTCTGGTGTCTGTGTTCAGTTGTACAGAATCGCACATTTAACCCGTGTTGTAGAAGCCCATGAATTACACAGTCACTTATCTATTTTTATAATGTAACATTATCTTTAAAATACGGCTTTATATTTTAGTGGCACAATCCATATTAAGTAAATTACTCAAGAGTACAACAGCACAGACATCAGATGGGACTTCGGTTCCCTTCAGGTTGTAAGTGCACCACTACATAAAGCTACCTGCGTGTAAATGCTTAGCCATTCTGTGTGAAAATCGGAGCTGGTGAAAGGGCAAGAGTTAGTGTGATTATAGCACCGTGTGCTTTCCTTTAACCGGCCGTGGAGTGCTCTACCCCTGTAATTATGATCAGCAGTATAGCGCTGCCCTCTGCCACACAAATGGCTGCACACGCCGTGGTCAGATGCCGCTTTTATTCAACGACTGTGCTGGTAATGTTCCCTTAAATTAAATGTAATTAAAGCATATACAATAGCTCTCCTCATGTGACATGATTTATTAAAATAGATTAGATTAATGCCTGTTTTTGTTTTGTCTCTCACTTGAAATGAAATTCTCCGTGACGGCAGCCAGCTGTGGCTTAATCACACGCGAGTGAACCTCGCTTTCCTTTTTTCACAGTCCAGGAATAAAAAAATAGTAATAAAATAGCGCTTTACCGGGACTGGTGGTTTTAACGTCTTTAAAGTGTCTGTAATTCGGCGAGTAGGCGATCCCAAATCAAGTGTTAAAAATTTTTTTAAAGACGCAGTGAGGGAGATGGTTGTGCAGATGGTATGGAGGTGTGTGTGTATGCACGTGCTTGCACATGTAAGCTTGCCTCAAGGTGTGTGCTGTCAGACCCCCTGCTCCAGTCTCAGCTGCCTGACAGAAATCCCACCACGCACAGCTCTAAAAACTTCCCGTCACGTTTGTGAGAACATATTTGCAGAGGGAGAGCGCAGACACTCCACACCCCACTCTTAGCTGAGGCCTGGTGCTTTTTCCTAATCACATTTCCTGGCTAATTCAATGCTTGCTCAATTTAAGAGAGCAAACAACTAGATTAGGGCTAAATTCGTTATGACTGTTGTGATTTATGATGAAAGCAAAAGAATGGCAGAACTACAGTGACAGAACAGCACATAAAGTGATGATGCTGCAGCCCGTTTGCTATAGCGGAAAAGCCCCCGTGCCGCACATCGCTCCCAAGTTTGCGGAAGGTGGTATTAAAGGCGTAGAGCGTTGCTGTAACCCGTATCCTAAGCTTTGGTCGCGGTGCTCAGGATCACACCAGCAGACATGGGTAACCCGCTGAGCCAATCAGCTAAGCCGCCTTTGTCCCTACAGGACAACTCATCAGCGTTAAGCATAATTGCTTTCAGTTGTCAGATCGCAGATTGTCTCGGTGAACCACAGTTATGGGGGGATTTTATCCGTAAGCACTTTTCTGAAGACGGAAGTTTCAGAAAACTTTGGCTCTTGACATGTTCTGCTGCGTCACAGTCAGAGGGCACCAGGAGGCATAGCGATTCAGGAATTGGCCAAGCAAACCTGACACATTTTTCACTTAAATTTTATAATTGTATGTAATGAGTTAGTAGGAAGAAGAGTCTGAAATTTATTGCTTAAATTTTTAATGACACAGCCGTGTATGTAGCAACGCTCTCAGAAGATGGAATGATATAAAAATTTATATATTTATGATTATTATGTAACAACATTTTATACCAGAGCAGGAAGATGACAAACTATTAAAGTCTGGCGGTAAGAACACAGTTCAGCATCAGGAATGACAAGGAAGTTGTAAAGCAACACCCAGTACAGCTTTTATAACACGTGTTGACACCAGTGCTTGGAGCAGGTTGGCACTCACTGGTGTGCAGTTTTGGAACTTCTACATTCTGCTCTGTGGAACACAGTGGCAGCTTGGTGGTTTGCCGATACCAACAGATATGTGCGCCCACGTACCGACATGGGCAGCACCTACACTTATTTTATTCTTTGCACGTGCGGTGAGTGGAGTGTTTCCTTTCCACACGAGGCCTGGCCATTAGGAGGGCAGGAGGCTGGATTGAAGCCCTGGATCTGAAATAAATGACAGTCTGGTATTCATTCGCTTTGAGTCATCGCTCTAGCAGAATGTTGAGCTGGGCTTTTTGGAGTGAAGACCACTGTATTATCCAGGAGAAAAGCAAGGATGTTGGCCAAACCTTTCACCAGTTGGCTATCAGATCACTTTCCCGCTTTCTCATTTTCGAGGAAATTAATGGGATTGAAATGACAGGGCATGACCACCTGTCAAGAGGTAGCCAGCATCAGGTATTGACAAGAGCAGTTCTTTGGCCTGTTGGTCTAAGGACCTGAAGCTGCACCGACCCTGGTACCAAGATGTTTCTGAAACCTATAGCCAGAATTATATATAATCAGCATGAATGGACAATAGGTCCCTTAACCCTGCCTGTCCAAACAGGCCTCTGGGTGAAAAGAACTGCTTTGTTTTAAAGCAGAAAGACTTCCATGAAATATGTGCCTGTAATGTGTTCTGAATCGACAGCATTTGTGCCACATTAAACTGCGTTCCTAATTCGTAACGGGTGTCAGTTTAAAGTCTAAGCTCTTGCCTTGTAAATCCGCTCGTGTGGCAGATTACTAAATCACACTGACTGGTTTTGCACCCAGAAAAAGGTCTTGAGGTAGAGGCTGGCACTGAATGGGAAAAAAGGGTTTCCTCTCCGTGAAACCAGGAGCATTAAAGCGCCAGAAATCTGCGGATGTCTTTTTTGGGCTGGTGCTAAATCTATCTTTCTGAATCATCGTCTCGTCGACGAAACAATGGCAGCGGCGGAAAAACACTGAGCTGTTTATAGTCCTTCTCGTCAGACGCTGGCAGGAGGCAGTAAACAAACATACAGGCGGTGTTAGACGCAGGACCGCGCAGCTGTCTGTCTCAGCACCAGCTCTGAACTTCAGCCGAAGTCCACTGCCCGTGTCACCTGCCAACTCTTTGTACCATGAGCTAATAATAACTTCTCAGCTCGTATCAAAGACCAGACCTGTCTCGCGCAAACCTCGCTGATCAAACGTCCCAGCTGGTGCCGTACTCTTTTTTGTCAAATCTGTCAATTTGAAAAGCGCCTGACACTCAGTTTGACATGTTTTCTTCCCCCAAAAATAAGACTAAAAGCTGAAAGTTTGATGGATTGTTATACACTTCTAATGAAGAAATTTAAAATTAATGCCAAGCTGTTTATTTAAAAATAGCACTTGTGTAGTAAACAGGTCGTGTGATTGTGACCACGGGCTACCCGCTTGGGTAAACAGTGAGTGTCTCATCTAATTACAGATCCCCTGTTATAATTACAGTTCTGTGGAATTACTGATCATTTGCTGATCCCCTGTTATTGAGGTTTATAATGCAGCAGCTCTGTCATCTCAGTGCCGGTTGCTAACCCTGCTGACATACAGCATGACTAGTGTTTCATACACTGGAACAGACCATAAGGGATTAGACCTCCTTATTCCTAAGAAATGTAAAAAGACTGCAACAAGACCGACTGTGCGTCCACACTGCGGTGTTAACTTGTTAAACCACATCCGTCTGAGTTATTTAATCCTCGACACCGTCCTCTGACAGCAGCTCCGCTGAAAGAACACAGTGAGGAATAACTGGCCACTGTAAAAGCCAGACTCCTGTTATTGGGCGATTAAGTTTTCAGTGTTCGTGGTCATTAAAAGTGTAGTCACTGCAATTGCTTGAGAAAGTTTCGTGACTCCCTGGGGAGCTGTAAAATGTTTACACCTGATCACCCCCCCCCCCCCGTTTTATTGCAGGCATTATAATGATGTAGTACACACTTAAATGTGGTACCATATCAAGTATGTTTTCTTATGTTGACTTTCGTTTTTCTTGTACATATGTATATAGAACATTTGCAATGTATATAGAACATTTGCAATTGTCAACATTTTCATCTATTTTTTGCTGAATTATTGTGATCCTGATGTAGATTCGAAAGTTATCATACATTCCTACCGCTTATCCTGTTAAGGGTCATGAGAAGCCTGGAGCCCAACCCAGGAGACGTAGGGCACAGGGCAGAGGACACCCAGGGGAAGGCACCAACCCACCACAGGGTACACACATGCAATTTGGAGACACCAATCAACCTACCCCACATGTCTTTGGACTGTGGGAGGAAACCGGAGAACCCGCCAAGCACAGGGAGAACATGCAAACTCCACGCACACAGACCCAAGGAGGGAATTGAATCCTAGGTCTGGAGGTGCGAGGTGGCAGTGCTAACCACCACGCCACTGTGCTACCTCGAAAATTGTCATAAACAATATAATTAAAGAACAGAAGTAGTAGTTGCTGAAGGCAGGAGTGAACTTTTACTTTTTTATTTACTAAAACGCTGCTTCTCCTTGCTCTCCATTCTGTGGAACTGTTCCCCGCGACGGCCAGCCGTCCACGTGCCCGACTGTCCAGACGAAGGCTGATTTAAATCAACTTGTGCCCCCCCCACCTCCTCCCCGGCCTGGCTCTTGGTTAAGTTGGGCCGATCCCAGCATTGGCGCCGTGCAGCGTAAGCAGAGCTGCAAATTGGCCTTGAACGGAGAAACAAGCCGGGAATTAAATTAAAACGTTTTTAAAAAGCACAGGGTGTCCTGGGTGTAGAGGCTGTATCTCAGTGAATGGATGTGATGCTGAATTTCTCATTTTGTAACCTGCTGCAGGTATGGACTGGCTGCTTTCACACACAGGTGGAGTTTACCCTCTCCGGCCCGGCAGCCACAGGTCAGTTTGCCCCCCCGCCTTAGTTTTTCACTTTATAATAGCAGCAATTATTTGCACAATAAACTCACATAACATAAAATGGGTAAATGGGTAATACTTAAAATTTATTTTATAAAATCTGTAGGACAGTAATTAACTTGATCTTGGCGGGAACCTCAGCTGAAGGGCGTTTTCTGGTGTTTACAGGAAAAAAATACCGTCAAAAATGTGCAGTATAATACCACCATTGGGTTCTTGGGTGTCATGGGACCAAGGGCTGCACAGGCTTGGAGGGGCATCACTGGCACAAGCCATTGTGGTGTTTGGATATTCAGATTATGTCAGACTGCCGTGCAGACATGGCTGAGGTAGAAAACAGAGGCATTTGTCTCTTGCAGCTACGGGCTGTAAGTCTGGGCTTCCTTAGCCCCCCTTCCCCCACATCAATAGGATTACAAAAAAAAGTATGACAGTTGAGAAATGATCCTCTTCAAATTGTTCACCATGCTTCCTCTCGTTGATTGAGGACCCTCGCCACTGTATATTCTGCCAGCTGGAATAAAGAAAGGAGGCGGGGTTTCAGCCGTCTGCCACTCGCGGGCACACGCTGAGCTGCAGTGTTTGGGGGGTGGCGTGGTTAGGGACTTTTTTGCAGCGTAGCGTCCTGACAGCAGGGCACCTTAAAGCTTGATGATTTTCCTGCCCTTGGTGATTCGCATTTTCATATTCACCTCTGTGAGCCCTTTAGACCTGCGTTGCGATAGCTGCTGACTCACGTGACTTCCACGTCGCCCCTGTGAATGTTCTGTGAGGTTCTTCCAAACAGCCACTCATCACCTGTTTGACTGCCAGCCTGTCAGAGCAGCACGCAGCACTGTATTGCTGTCTGTGGCACTGTGCAAGTCATATTTCACTCCTGATAACAGCCATGCTGCCAGGCATTTTTCTGACCTACAGGGGTTTGATTACAGTGTATTGCTGAGACCAAGAGCCCCTCCTGAGAGGGGAACAGGTCTGAGTGTACTGCAGTTCCTGCCCCCTGCTGGACTCTGGACTCGAGTGCATTTTCTGACTGACCTGCATTTCTCTCCTCTTATAAGAGATCGATGGCGCACAACCCAGGCCGAACAGCCAAAGCCCGAATAGCTGTGACTCCATCAGTATGGTACAGTGTGCAAGACCTCAGAGGCAGGAGCTTAATTAAAAGTGAAAAACCACACCTGACAGGTGACAGGTGATGTGCTGTCCTCCTGGGGGCAACGTGCTTGACGGTGCTGCTGATTCAAATTTGATTTGGTGTCAAAAGAGACGGCTCTCAATTTCACAGGTGGAAATAGAGGCACCAGGAATTAATTACGAGATGCAACATTTCTGGGCTGTAATGTCTCATTTACGCTGTCTGTTTGGAGGCGTGAGAACCTGCATTCCTGTTTTCTCGATTGGTTTTATTTGGGCCTCGTTTGCATTCTTGAAACACGCAATGACAACGAAAAAGAACGTGACTTTACACTAGACGTGATTGTGTCACTTTCAAGGTCATCATACATTGGTGTTACAGTATAAAAATATTTAACGGACTATCGCTTCCTGAGTTGTATTTAACAGAGAATCCTAGTGTCTACAAAACAGTATGTGTACGGCCAATAGTGCTATATATACAAGATCAGAACTGGGGATAAGTGCTTAATTCAGCTCCCAGGCGAGTAAAAGCTCGATTTCACAGAAGACAGGTACACCGTGTAGCACTGAAAAGCCTTACTCCGCATGTCTGCAAACTGCTTTCTCATGGGGACGTGGTCCTCAGCCAGCTGTTTCGTGTGTTCACTTCGCTTTGATCTATATTTAACGCTGTTACTCGGTCTGTTCCAAAACTGCCAAACTAGGGGGTATCAGAGATTTAAAATTTTATTCTTTTTAATACACACCTGTGCTGTCTCACTGGGAACTGCCTGACAGCATCACAAAAAGAAAGATGTCCATCGAGATTTGCCAACCGCTGTGGCACCTCTGTTCCCATTTATACTTGTAGCCCACAGAGGACTCTGAGCTTGGAGGCAGTAGCACAGGGAACCGTTCACCCCCCTACTTCCTTTTGGCTGTATTTGGCTGCAGTGATGAACAGCCTCTGGACCTTGGAAGTTTCTGAGGCAGGGAAAGGTCATGAGGTAAAAACACAAAAGAGCTGGAATGCAAAACACTTCTGTCTCCTATGTGTGGCACTGGCTGTGAGAGTAGTGTTTTTTAAATACACATGCACCCACATGGCCAAAAGGCATCTGTTCACGCTTGCTCATGGTTAGTTTTTTGTGTTTGACTAATCTAACTGGGGCAAGTACGTTTAATTGTTAAAAATCACATTTAGCAATGGTGCCAGAAGTCTCAGTTGCAGTTCTGTCTAAGATCCTTTTCAAGATAAGTCCCTGAAGCTTGTGGCCAGAGATTATTTGATTCCCCTGATAACTGGGTTATGGGCATATTGACGTGTCCTCAAAAAGCAGAGCTGAAGTTAATGGCTGCTGGGTAAAATAACCACCCTGCCATATTTGTCTCCTGTCATGTAGTCTTCCAGTTCCTAAAGCTATCAAAGCCTCAAAGAGAAAATTAGAAAAATTCAGCTACCCCACACTGACCTGTACCTCCAGCTACCTCAGACTGTCCTGTACCTCCAGCTATCTCACACTGTCCTGTACCTCCAGCTATCTCACATTGTCCTGTACCTCCAGCTATCTCATACTGTCCTGTACCTCCAGCTATTTCACACTGTCCTGTACCTCCGGGTACCCCACACTGTCCTGTACCTCTGGGTACCCCACATTGTCCTGTACCTCTGGGTACCCCACACTGTCCTGTACCTCTGGGTTCTCCACACTCTGTGGTACTACAGGACTTGCAACAGAGAAGCACACTCCCTTCTCATAACCTGTCACCCCTGACCCAGCCAGTTCTGAAGACTGCAGATCAGATGTAGAATAGAGTCTATAGACTTTTATGCGTGAATAAGCATTTGGACTGCTCGTTTAGGATGAAGTCTGATCTCTTTAGAATGCAAAGGGTTTTAGTACTTTTGGGACTGGTGGTGTTGAAGGTAGCAAATAAAATTTTAGCTGAGGATACAATAAACAACTATTATCGATTTCAAATTAACTGTCATGATAATAAAAATGAGTGTACAGGATGTTTTCCCTTTGGGATTCAAATGTTCATTAGTGGAAACAGCAGATCAGAACACAGATGGTCAGGGATTCTGATTCCATCTCGCCAAATGCCCGAACATTAGGCAACATCCTTTTTCACAATTTGTGTTATCCAGGGATGCTGAGGTTTTTGGGAGGCGAATAAAAATCACTGAGTCATTGCACCCCACAAACAAGTCACAGCCCATTAATTTTAGCAGGTCCCATACTCTGTTTAGGTCTCTGTGACTGAATACTGACACATGGGCTTTCACTCTTCATTCTGCTTATAGACAGTTCCAGTCACATGATGAAACATTCTCTGATTGTTATGAGTCTCTCACACTTGATTCTCTGATTGTCATGGGTTTCTCACACTTGTTAAAGAGTCTCTGATTGTTATGGGTCTCTCACACTTGTTAAAGATTCTCTGATTGTTATGGGTCTCTCATACTTGTTAAAGATTCTCTGAGTGTTATGGGTCTGTCACGCTTGTTAAAGATTTTCTGATTGTTATGGGTCTCTCACGCTTGTTAAAGATTCTCTGATTGTTATGGGTCTCTCCGGCTTGTTAAAGATTCTCTGATAGTTATGGGTCTCTCATACTTGTCCACATGGTTACCTGGACACAGATGCACATTCTGGCCCAGTTGTTTTTGCCACTGTTTTTGTCCTAGCCGCTTGCTTGTCATGCAAACCTGTGACTTGTTGACTATCTTTTTTACTTTTTTATTTTCAGCTTCAGGAGATAAATAAATAGTCCGGTGATAATTTCATGATGCTTTCATGATTTGAAGTCTCATCTGAATTTCGGTAAATATATGTTATTTGAAATCCTTGATTTTTCAGGGAGGCATGTTGACAGTGACAGCCTTTCGCTCATGTCCATTAAGGCCTGCTCTGAGCCTCCTTCTCCAGCTCTTATTGATACCAGCAGCACAACGCGCACGAAGGTGACACAAACACGGATCAATATGGACACATCCTGCAAAGTTCTCCTTTGGGGTGGGGGGGTCGAAAGACGACGTTCTGTACCTCAACCAGATAACCACTGTAAAAGAATAACTGAGTGATGGTACAAGCAGCATATCGACTGGCTAAAATGCATCAGGGATGTTATATTAGCTTTGATTGACTTTCTTCAGTTCATTTGATTACTTCAGAGATGTCATTCGAGTCTTATTTTCTTTAAGGCCGAAGCTTGGGTATTTTCTTGATTTTCCTGTATTACAATAACCGTGGGTCTGGCTGTGAAACTACGCAAAGGGTATGACCATGAGCAGAAGTCCAACTGCACGTATTAAACTTTAAAACCCCATAATTTAATTGCCATGGTGTTGTTGTTTCTGAAACATGCTCACTGCCCGCACTGAGACCGAGTTAATTCGGAGTTCCGCTTTCAGTCAATTAATTCAGTTCGTTTTCATTAAACTGACCATCTGTTTCAGCATGGGTACAAAATTTGGAAGTGTTGTTCATGTTCTGCGTCCTAATGACTAGTGTCATTAATCTGTCGGCATATGCTGACGCAAACCCAATATTGATTAGGGTGGTGGGAAAAAGCAAGCAGGAAATAAAGTTCTGAAGGAGTAAACTTCCAAGCGGCAGAAGCAAAAACAGTCCAGGCAAAAACTTGAATTTTTCCAAGGGCAACAGGTGTCTGGATACCATGTAAGAGCTGATTTAGTCTTTAAGCCTGAGAAATAAGTGCTGCAATAACAGGAAAAAAACAACACAAAAATATAAAAACAGAGCGATGCCAGTCCGAATACAAGGGACGTGTAACATGGCCACCATTATAAAGAGGGCCACATAAAACCCCCATTGTTATAATGAGTTCTGCAAAGCATTCTCCTTAAAGACATCAACCCTGTGATCTTTACGGTGATCCTTAGACAGTCCATGTTCTGCTCATGGGCTGTGTATATTTTCTAGCTCTTTGGAGTCACACTCATACATTTTACACCTGCTTGTCCAAATTGGGGCCAGGAGCTGAACCCTGGCAATGCAGGGTGTAACACGAACACAACACTTACAAAGAGCGTGTGATAAACCGCAGACTGAAGGCCTCCCTCCACCTCGCACATCTGTAAAGGGAGTTTTAGTAAAGGTGGCCCCATCACCTTGCACGGCTTCACTGCTGCAGGAGCCTTTCCCTAATCCCAGGGGCCTCATGGGTACTCATCCTGCCACATGACTCGCTGTCTGTTTTCCTCGCTGAGTTCATGCAAATACACGCAAACTAAAGCTGGAACTAAATAAGGACACCTACACACACACATACACACACACACGCACACACACACACGCACACACACACACACACACACACGCAAGGTGCAAAAGCTAATATTGCTTTTGCAGAAAACTTTCCAGGGCTTGGTTTAGAAGGAAAACAGTAAGGAGCCGTGTGTCTTTTCCAGTGGGAGTCTTTAATTTGGGGCCTGCTCTCATGAGGGCCGTAAGGCTCCTCATTATTGGACAGCCCATCATCGACGTCAGAGCGTTTAATTAAAAGTGATGCATAACGCGGACGTTGCCTCCGCAGCTTAATGAAAGACCACGTCGGACAGTGACAGCGACTTTAGAGCAGCCCTTGGGTAACTTTTGCAGAGACACAGCTGTCATGGTCTCCCGCGTGGCACTTCTGCTCAGCGACACCGCCGTCGGTTCTTTGGTAACGTCGGAATTCTCTCGGCCCCTCCGTGCCTATCATACGCCTGTGAATACCTGATGG
The DNA here is from genome assembly GCA_025773905.1 of Chitala chitala. Taxonomy (NCBI): domain Eukaryota; kingdom Metazoa; phylum Chordata; class Actinopteri; order Osteoglossiformes; family Notopteridae; genus Chitala; species Chitala chitala. Next base: position 85,341 of record JABJVR010038602.1, read on the forward strand.
AGTGTGACACCCCCCCCATCGAAAAGCGCTGGTTTGCCACTGAAGAGCTATGAGAAGGGCCTAATGTTGACAATCTGTTAATGTCATCACAAAACAAAAGCTATACAAGTGAAAGACAAAAGACCTGGAGGCAGGTTTCCAAGAAGGGAAAGTAAAATTGACAGATACTCCAAACACACAGAGATTAATTTCTCTCAACCTTTTCACTGTAAGAAAACAGACAGTGTGGTTTTATGCATAATTCTCTCCTTTAAAAGCCCTTCATGTGTACAGTTTATTGACTATCAGACCTTCTTTGAACAACAACTAATGGTTTACAAATAAAATGCATTTCATGTGTGGATGCTCAGCGATTCAGGCGAAACAAAAATTCTGGAATGTCTACAAATCAATAAAGAGAAAATCTATGTCATGTTGGTGTGTTTCAGAGCTGGCCTTGCATTTTTATATGTTGAGCATGTAAACAGATTTTGTGTTTTTCCCTTGAGAAAATCAAAGAGATCTTTAAGATTATTAGAATAAACTCTTTGTTTTAATTTATTCTTGGTTGATGAATGTTTCCTTAGCTTTGTGCTCTAGCTGCTCTGGCTCATGTTCTGAGACCAGCAGCATGACACGGAAGACGCACCTGTGAAAGGAAGTAAGGTAAAGAAGAACTGTTACCATGGCGTCGGGGTTTATCTTTACCACTGCCTGGCTGTCATTATCTCCAAGCAGTGTCACCCCCACACTTCCCTCCCACTCACAAACACAGCTGTGGGGGTCAGACAGGTATGTGACCCTGTACTAGCATGCACAAGCATTGGTGTTGTGTTACAGATGACCAGTGGCAACCCTGCTGTTTTTGTCTGAAGTGAATGAAAATGTATTTTAAGTACAAAGAAAAACTGTCTGCTGTGACTTAAAATTTAGTCCCCGCCCTGTAGCTCTTTGCAAAGCTTTGTTTTTCCCGATCAATCCAGTGTAGAAAAAGAGGAGCCTAGTCTGGTTCCCCTTCTGTAAAATTCAGAACAAAACAACATGAAAAACAATCAGCCAGAAAACTGAAGTACAACAATCTCTCTTGCTAGTGCATTTGTATCCTCAGAATAAACCAGCAAATGGCATAACAATAAGCAGTCTTTTGAATTTGGTCATTATTTTCACACAGATATACAGACAAAAGAATCAACAGCATTGATCTGTGAATTTCGGGCAGATATAGGACTGAGTGCATACTGGTAATTGACCAATCACCCACTTCACGTGAGACACCAAACATTTCTCTCTTGCCATTTCTTGGATATTCAAAACTATTACCTAACAAAACGCGAGCTTCTTTCCCCAGGGTTACAGAAATCTTAAGTGTTACAAGTTTTGATTTTACTAACAAGGAAGCTTTCATAACAGAGTGTTATGGTGAAATTGTCTTACAGCTGAATTTAATATACTTCAACTCTCACAACCAATAAAGAAATCTCTGAGCTGGAGAATACTAAACTGTAATAAAATCTCTTCTAATTAGTTGTTCTGCTTCATTTAAGTGACACACCATTGTTCAAAGGATATTTTTAAATATGTAGTATGTGTGACATCATTTGTTGCAACTAATAATAAGATAATGACAGGTGTTTTTTATATTTGTTTAGTCTACAAACTACTACAGTGTGACATGAGTGTGGTCATGTGACTCTGCTTTTCTCATCCCTGTTCCTCATTGTAACAGTTTCCAGACATGATGTCACTGTACCTCTATTGTTCTGATATGTCATCTCTTAATGGGTGGTCAAGTGCATAATGTAACATGTTATAGCTGCTTGAAGCGGTACCAGCGTACTTTCTGTACACTACCAAGGTCTTCCTGACTGGCTTGAAGGTCTGCCTTCTCTACATACAGAATGCAGTTGGCTGCAGCCTTGGACCATGAACGTTATTATCATTATTGAACATAACTGATGTCCTGTATCTCCATCGTATCCAGGTCCATTTCCTGCTGTTGACAGTCATGGGGTGTTTAAGTGCATGAAGTGAAACCCCCAAGAATGAGGCCCAAGGTTGCAGGCACTAGGGGGACGTCACAGAGATGTGTCCAGAAGCATTCCCCGGGGAGCAGCATGGTCCAAACATTCCCTGCTGCGTCAGTCAGGGGATGGGAGGGGCTTCAAGGTAGGGTCACAGTTTCTACTGATTTGATGATGTTACTTCTGCTGTAGTTTCAAGCTGTGAACACAGAAATAACACAAGATTTAATTTGTCCTGAGAATTAATGTTACAAGAGGAAATATGGCTCCCACATTACTGCTGAGAGCACACCGTGCATTTGCCCTGTACGTGCTCTGATCAACTAGCAAAGTTTTCCCATTAGTACAACTTGGTGTTTATTGAAACGGTTGAGGCTATGTAACCAGCTTGAGGGCGAAACAGCAGTGCCCCTACTGAGATATGAACTAGCTACCATCTGGGCGTCAGCTTCTTTTCTTAACCATTACCCCAATCCACAAATGGACGGCTTTGCTAATGAACTGCACATACTCTAGGAAGTGTAGGAAAACTTAGATGTCCTATTGCTTTTTATTTATTTTTATATTTTTTACATTATTTTGTATTCCTAGGTCTTTCGTAAAGACTTTGTCTGATTTGACCTTTTGGCACAGGTTTGGTGCCGAGTCTATAAAGGAGCTTAACAGCACTGGAGTTTTGGCAGAGGAAGACGGTGAGACAGAACATGTTTCCTCCTCAGTATTTACAATGGCTAATTACACCAAAAGTTGAGCTTTGTGGGGGGTTCAAACTTAGATTATATAAGTATTCCTCTTTCCCAAAATCCACTTAAAACCTACTGTTGGTACATTAAGCGGATGATGCAGAATGTGAAGGCTGATAAGGACTGTTACAGGCTCTCGCTCAAAGCAAAACAACTAAACATACTTAAAGAAAACATGCTGGACGCAGCCATTAATTAGCCATTAATGCTTTTGTGAAAACATTTTTGTGCAGTTTGGCTGAACCACCATGGAAAACAACCCGGATATTTCGACTATTTATACATAAATACACTGAACCGGTCCAAGTCAAAATCCTTCTGAAACAGTTTTATGATTCCGTGACTGAAGTATTTTTCAAAAGGATCAATTTGTGATTTGAAATGAGCTAGTTTAAAACTGTTTGCTATTTTTATTTCACTCTGCATTGCAGTACTTCGATAATAGGTCTTCACTGTGCTGTATTCTCGTACCATCCTTTGCACCAATTGCTATTAAGATATTCTGAGCTAACGGTGTGATTTAAGACACTAATTAGAATAAAGACCAGAACCAGAAGAAGGTGACGGGGGGCGTGTTGCCTACAAATAGATCCCGTTTATCTCTCTAATGCTCAGTTTTAGAGGCGTATGTAAAACAACTGCAGACATAGCTGGTGGAGGGTCCATGTACTACTGACAACAATATTCATGATTAATTCTCAGCTTTTTATTCCTTATGGTCCTTTGTTCATCAAATCCTGCAGATTTACTCCCCAGAACATCCAATGATAAATTAGCGTTCAAGAGCCCTTGATCAAAATAAAAAAACAACAAACTCAGGTTACACGCCAGAACTTTTTGGCAGTGTGTATGAGAACTGTGCCAAAGGCCAAGTGTAGGCTACATCACCTGATCAGTCACACAGGCTGAATGGAGCTGGCAAAGAGCTGACTTGGGGGTGCCGTTGTAAATGCCCAGTGGTAGCACTCTAAACCCACACATCCCAGGAGGCACCACTGAACAAAGTGTAATGAATACAATGAAGCTGGCGTCAAGGTTGTTTTTCAAAAATGGGTAATGAAACAGTGTAATGCCCAGACATGCATTGAATCGCCATGTTCTTCCACTCTAACGAAGAAGGCTGCGGGAGGGGAATGTTGACACATCCACACCTGTTCGTTTGTATTACGCCTGTGTCAGCTCACTCTCCTCACCTCCCTCTGCGTTTCACGGTCCTGCTGCATCGGGTGTGACACAATGCCTGCCGCGCCGGCTGATTACAGCTCTGGGGTGACTTTGCTTCACGTTGCCTCATTTTTAAATGTTTGCGTGACAGGGGCTGTTAGGAGGCCTCCGGCTACAAGAAACGAGGTGGGGAGAATGAGCGCCGACCTACTGTGAAGTGCATGCTTTGATGAACCGAGGAGTATCTGGAAGGACGTCTCTCTGGGGACGTAGGCTGTATAACGCTCCTGAGTTTAGGACTATTATTGGGAGCAAAACACGACGTACAGGAAGGCGCAGACCAATGGCCCATGCAGGGGCAAACGGACACACACAGTCCCAGTCAGCCTGACCAAAATAAACAGAAGTAGAAGCGAACGGTGGTGCGGGGCGGAGGGTGTTTGAGCTGGCAGGCTTGACTGTCAGAATGAGCTACATAAAATTTGAAGCCTGTCAGCTCAGTACTACTTGGACTGTTGATACATGAAAATTAAAAATTTCAGCTGCCATCATTTCAAAACAAAATGTCAGGTCCAATAAGCTTTCCAAGAGGGTGACCTCCCTACTTTGGCAAAAGGAAGACTTTTCAATATTTTTCTTTGATATTTATCCATTGTGAAGATAAAAACAAACAATGACATCTTTCTTATCTGCCTCCTACTCATCACCATTGAAGATATTACAGAGTAAGTATTATGTAATGGTATGTGAACAAAAAACTAAAAACTAAACGATATATCCAGAAAAATTCTGGTGCTAGAGGAAAAATAGCTGTGACAGATATTTTGCAGTCTTTTCTATTGTCATTTTTTTAATACAGGGGATATAGATTTTAAGGGTGCTATTAAATTACTGCCACCATTACTTTAAGAACCAATGATTTTGGATGACAGAAAAGATGCGGTCTATGGTTTGTGTGAGAATACTTGTTTAGGGTGCCATGGCAACCAAGAAAACATCTCTTCCAGGCAACTGAAGAGGGTTAATGTGTAGTAGAAACTGGTGTTTGCTTACCTGTTTGTCTGCTTATATAACTAGGTGTATGTCTGTCTTTTTAGAAGGGAGACAGTAAAGACAGTAAAGGTCTGTTTGTGAGGCTCTTCACATCCTACAACCTGTAATGACCAGAGTGGCAGTATGAACAGAACTCATTTGCCAATACTTGTCAATTTCACTTTCAGCTTGGACAATCTGCCTGTACCCATCGCTAAATCATATAGACTGCTAGATGCCCTGTACTGATCTGATCTGAGATCAGAAGAGATGAAAAGAGACTTTTACTCTTCTTCCTACCAAAATAATTGCTGTACTTTGGTATGAAATAAAACTGTGGTAGGTACAGTACAGTAAAACAGTATGCCAGGGTTGTTGAAATATTTTTAAACAATAATACTGATCTTCAGTATGAACACAGCAGGTAGGTAATGGACAATTTAACACCTGTGCTCTTGAGTGAGGAAGCAAATTGTTTAGTGAGGTTTTGGATTACCTACATGAAGCTGAGGTGCGTATGGCTGACAGCTCTAGAATGCCGTGCATTGAGTGGGGTCACAGAACTACAGCTAAACTCCTCTGTTCTCACTGTTAGCACTACCAAGAAGGCTCCTCAGCCAATAAAAAGAGGTTCCATTATAAACTAAATGGGAATTTACAGTGGCATCTCCTTTGGAGTCATACCAAACCTTCTTCCTGGTTCACGCCAGGCCCCCGCACGATGCAGCAGATTCCAGGATTGTGCTGTAAGTTAATTTTTAATGTTCACATTTCGCAAAGGGTTTTATGCTGTTGAGAGATCTTCAACATCGAGAATCGCAGTCTCCTTATTGCGTAAAACAAGCTGTATGATTTGTTTTTAGAGAACACTGTGCAGCCATAAATGAGAGTTCATGTTCCAAGACGCTCATTATGCACTGTGTGATACCATAGCTTTGATGTATAGGTCCATAGAGTTTTTCAGAAACCTGCGCAGCTGGTAGAGGTTTTCTTATTGGCCTTCTCATCTTTTAACCTGTGACCTCAGCTGCCTGTGGCTCACACATTATTAGGATGCTAGGGGGAAAAGAATTGGACTGATACAACCCTCTCCAGCCTTTTATGAGCTCTGACAGAGGTGACGGAGGAGGTTTGGAAAGCACACCTGGCTGTCTATAAATGCAACAAGAAGGGAGGGTAGGTCTGCAAGCATTCAATTTTCCTCCATCCTTTAGTTGTGGTAACTATGCAACAACAATTCTGCAGGTCCATTACTGGAACCTCAAGAATCCTCATCTTTGCGACATTTTGACTTTCTAGATGAATCGTGTCCTCGTTACGTTGTCATCGACTCAGTGGTACATGAGTTACTCTGTATAACAAAGGACTTGACAATAAGGTCAGGACTTAACATCTTACATCCCTTCTCCCTTAACATCTATCCCTGCCTTTATCTAATCCACCAGCGTCGACTTTCTCTGCCACAGAGATAAGACACTTCTAATCTCCCAGGGACAGTCAACATAAAAGGGGTGCTAAGATCAGCTCAACGGACCAACAGTCTCCCCTCTGATATGGGCGACGGTGCGGTACACCTGGAAAGCTCTCCTCACCTTGACACTGCAGAGCTGCACTACTGGTTCACGAGCTGGGAGTGTTATAAGGTCCGACACTGCAGGCAGGCTGGCGGGAGCAAGTGTGTGTGTGTGCGCGTGTGCGAGGTGTGGACGCTTGCTGACATTCAGCTCGAAGGCTTCAGATGTTTACGCCAAAGGGGGACAAAGGAAACAGGGCAGTGGAATTGGCACAGCTCAGGGCGATTCACCTTCCAGCACGCCATGGGGAGGACACCCACCTCGTAACATCGTGTGACACTCAGTGCCCTCTATAACACTTGCTGGCTGGGCCCCTCTGTCACAAAACCAGCGTAAAGTCGGAGAGATGCTCTGCTGAGGACCAGACTCCGCTGTTCTCATGTGTTCAGTATTCCTCAGGAAAACGTAGGGCTGCTTAACGCAGAAGATCTGCTCAGCGTGCTCTGATAAAGCACAAATCTTAACGAACCAAAGTGACTAAGGATCTATGGATGAAATTCTCAAACTCGAGAATGGATATCAAATCACCTGTCAAACATTTTTCACCCGTACCCACTAAATTATTCAGGACAGAAAAAAAGTGGCTATTAAATATTTATGTAGGCGACATAATAAAACTAAATGTCACAGAATCAAAGACAGTAAAGAGAAGGCAGATCTCGTGCCAAAAAAAAAGCATAAACTTCACTCATGGCTGCCGTGAGTTCGTTAGCATCAATACAGTAAGTAAAACAAACTTCAAGCTATCATTGGCCCAAATGACGACACTGCTAAAATGCATTCAATGTTTCCAGGTGAAACATGGTTATTTACTTTGTTGAAAAAGCCTTTAGGCAGAAAAGCAGTTGTCATCCTGCTTCAGAACTGTTATCCCAGCCAGAGTAGCTCCCATAAAAGTAAGCGAATCTCCTTCTTTGTTTATCTGCAGTACATGTATATTATTCTTCAGTTGCTTGGACTAAAAAAAGTGCCCCATTGAACATAAAAAAACAGCCAAATTGAAGCCACAGGGGGTTATTTCTCTAATATGCATTCAATAATAAACCCTTGCTTTATCATTACAGACCTGTTTTTGTTCCCCGGTCTTTTTTCCCGCTGCTGCTCTTTCATACAAGAATTGCAGCGAGAGATTAGCGTAATGGCCATTCATGGGGCCTGCACACGAGACGCGCAGTCTCAGTGTGCTGATAAGGACCGGTCCACCACGCCAGGCCTGACTCCTGCCTTGCGATAGCATCTGTCCCACACAGAGCTCTTTCTCTTCCAAGGCAACGGGTTGCCGGGCAACCGAGATGTGGAGGAGTGTGTAGGAGCACCGGCACGTGTGTGCATGCATGCGTGTCTGTGTGTGTGAGATTCTTTTATTCAAATTCAGTTGTCACAGGACATCCTTGAACACTGTTAAATATCGTGATTCTGTTGATGTGGATGTAGACTGAGCTGAGCTATAATATCCACACCTTCTCCAGGTTGCATGTTACCTGTGTACCAGCAGCACGTTTAAACGTCTCCCATGAGCAAGTGTCATGGAAGCTGGTGCCTCAACGCCACACAAGCATTAGCGTCCGGAGCAACGAGCTGAAGCTAAGCGCTCTTTTATTAAGGTCTAACAGCTGTATTTAAGCAGAGGGGCGTCCCGCAAGCCTTCAATTACACACAGACGGACCACCGATTCCCCCTGCCATCCCAGACTGAATGTGGTGTGTTAAGAGGTTAGCGTCTACCTCTAGATGATAGGAACAGATGCTTTAGGTTGTGTTAAGCTGAAGAGGCATCTCGGAGATACAGGACAGCATCTGAAATTGGTGTGAGTGTGTGTGTGTGTGTGTGTGTGTGTGTGTGTTTTGATGAGGTTGTCAATTCTGCAGTCAGGTGGCTGCCATTCAACTAGAGTATTGCCTCAGCTGTCATGCTGCCGAAGTTCCAATTTGTCTCAGTTACAGGCCTTGCCGGGATGCCCTTTGCGTGTTGCGGTAATGAAGAGCCGTGCTGGCAGGAAACGGGCCAGCGGATCTGAGTGGCCGGACTGGCAGATCCGAGTTGCCAGGTTCTCGGTCTGACAGATATGATGCCTCCCCCCACAGGAACACATATGTGAGGTATTTTCCTTTGTTTGGGATGGGGGCAGGTATGAATGGTACGTCTAATGTGTGTGTCTCATTTACAATGACCCCCCCCCCCCCACACACACACACACAAACACACACACACACACACACAGGTACAGTGAGAATCACATGCTGTCTGTTACTCCTCACCCTCCATGAGACGGCTTAGACTGACAGCAGTACTCGTGAGAGACATGGCTTTGCAAACCCAAATTAGCTGCTGACACGGTTACGATGTTACACACGATGTTGGCACTGCAATACCATGTCTCTCGAATTAGTAGTCAGTATCATCAGACAGATCTGACAGACCTTTCCTTCTGAAGCCTGCTGTTCTTACCTCGCCAGGTTTCACATGGTGCCTCTCTTTTTAGATTTATTGCCTTAATGTTACTACACAGAGCTAAACACCAACCTTGAGAGTAAAGGAATCTTCTGCAGTTAACAATAGCAGTTCTCTCTTGCCCAGCTCTGCTGCTGGTTCTGTAACTAGAGATGTGTAATAGTGATGTGTAATGGTGACGTGTAATAGTGATGTGTAATACAGATGTGTAACAGATGTGTAATGGTGATGTGTAATGGAGATGTGTAATGGTGACGTATAATAGTGATGTGTAATACAGATGTGTAACAGATGTGTAATGGAGATGTGTAATAGTGATGTGTAATAGATATGGGTAATTCACGTTACTGCCCGTTTGGTTTTGTCTAAAACCTTCACAGTGCAGCTCAGTAGAGACGTCTTTTCTGTGAGAAGTTATCACAACAAACGTATGCTATTTGGAAGCTGAAATGACATGAGTCAGTGTTGATGTCGGTGTTTTGATCCACACACGGTCATTCTCCTATGAGTGGTGAGCGTGCGCAGCTGCAGACATCGCTGTTTGTGTCATGCTTACACGTCATAGGAGATGTTACCTCTTGTCGTGTAGGAAGCAGATCCTGCACACTCATGTTCGCAAACTATGGTCTCAAAGCACGCTCACTTGGTTTTTACTCCTCTGAAATGTTACATTCGTTTGTTAGGTTTTTTTTGTGAAAGCTAATATTGTATTTCCTTCCATTTTGGCCGTATTCTGGATGGTGTCTCATTAATGAGGTCCTATTCAAGGTTTCTCCATCAGCCCTAACCTTCTCCCTCTAGTGTGAATTATCATGATGTCAGTGACAGCACTCCAAAGCAAATGTCAGCTGTGATAGTTTTAGCAGGGAATAGTCAAAGAAAAAGTTAGCATAGTTAGTGTAAGCAAGGCAACTAATTACCATGTTAATGCAAGTGATAGCATTAGTAGGACCCCTCATTAAGTTGCTAAGACAACCGTTAGCTGGTCAACAGGATCAGAGCTGCTCATTGAGTTGCTAAGGCAAATGGTACCCGAATGTCCATTAGGAGGTCTGTTAATTGAGTTGCAGAGACAAGTGTTAGGAAAAGGTCCATTACCAGGGCTGGCAGTTGAGCTGGTTAGAGAAATGCTAGCAGGATTACCATTGGCTGGGCCCCTCGTTAAGTTGCTGAAGTCCAAAAGGGTCCACTCACTTGTTCTGGTGCTTGGAGCCGCGGAGGTGTGCGTGGTACTGCTCGATGGAGTTGAGGATCACGCTGCACATGTTGCACGAGTAGCTGCTGCGCAGACCTGCAGGGAGGTGCATGCGTGAGCGCAAGAAACGAGGGAGGCGAGTGCAGGAAACGCTCACCGCTTAACGGCTCGGTGTGTGTAAAGTCCAGACATTTGGTCTAGTGCTATGGCAACCGTGAGACTTCATCACAGGGAGCACACACACACACACACACACACACACACACACACACACACACACACATACACACACACAGAGGGTATTGTGCTAAAGGATAAGTAGGTATATAATTTTTCCTTTTCAAGGGACTTTGAACTATAAAAGTAAGGCAGAGCTAAAAATACTGCTAGTCTGTCATTTTCTCATAATGTCTAGTGTGAATATCTATCTTCTCACTGCTCATCCTGGGCTGGGTTCTAGATGGCCCAGACCTTAGGGCATAGGGTGCTAACCCATGATAGGGCACAAACATGTACTCACACACACACACACACACACGCACACACGCACACACGCACACACACATACACTAAGTGCAGTTTACATTGTCAAGTTTATCTGAACTGCATATCTTTGGACTGTGGGAGGAACCTGGAGCGCACAGACGAAACACCACACACACAACAAGAGCATGCAAACTTCACACATATGAAGTAAGAACATGCAAACCTCACACACCCAGTTACACACCCAGACCGATACTCTTCTTCAAAATGCAAGGAGCCAAATTCAAGCTCAAGATCGTGAAGGTGAGCGATACTGAGGGAATTCGAGTGAGGACTGAGGACATGTGAAAATAGAGATAATGCACTGCGTCCGTCTAGCTTTCACAGGTTGTCACCCGTGACCTACGGCATGACTCTTGCGTGCAAGAAAAGGCTGTGAAATAGTCTTTACCCATAACAGTGTGTTTCGGAGTGGAAAACATGTCTCAGAAGTGCGCCATCTTTGTCAAAAGGAGATAATTAACACATAAGAAAATGGGAGATTTCAGCGGTGGGGGCTTGACTGTGGGGAGCTAATGAGACTGTCTGTTTGGGGGGACGAAGCAGAAGTGGATCGCAGGCCATGGCGAAGAGAACTGGAGCCAAGCGGCATCGCGTCTATTAGCCGCTTCGCTGGTGGAGAGGAAACAGATGTTAGCTAATTAAAGGGTTTGCAGGTGGCACCTAAACCACTGAGGCCCAGAAATAGACCGGAATGGACGGAGAGGACGGGGTGAGGAGAGGAGGAGGGGCTGAGGGGTAATATGCGCCAGTGGACGTCTTCCGTCCATGCTGTGGACGCTTTGTTCACGCACAAGGATGAGCGGCGCAGGGTGCTTACATGGGCGTGGAGGGTATGGAATCAGAACAGTAGGACAAGCCCTGCACACTGGAAACAGCTGAGGGCAGCTGGCTGGTGGTTAGGAACTAAGAGTCAACAGTCCTGGGTGGTATTTGCTGTTAAACCGTTGGACTAAGGTATTTAACTCGTATTTTTGAATCTTAACTTTTTTTGAGGGTAAGTACCTTACCCCAATGATGAGCCATGGACAACACACAGACATTACACATCCAGTGCTGGAGGAACAGGTCGGTGTGGAGACCCACATTTTCTTTCCACATCAAGACAATAGATCACTTCAAGCAAAGGCAAGGGGAGAACAATTTGTTGCAAACACAAGACCTGTCATTTCTGCTGATGTGGAGCAATTCTGCCTGGGTCCATATGCAAAGGCCACAGTCCGAAAAGTGAAGACCCACAGCTCAGAAACCATGAAGCCATGTGGCTTTATAAGTTCTTGCCTCTAGTTTCTTTTTACCCTGATGACAAGTTTTATTAGAAATGTGATGTGATTTCTGTAGGGAGGAGAAACGCAGCAGGACAGGTGGTGTGGTCACTGACTAAGCCGCAGTCTGTCGTGGAGACGAGCGCTGCAGCCAGTATGTTTTTTTTTATTTTATTTTTTTTTTTTTGCAGACCGAAAACCCCGCCCTAATTCACGCGTTGAGTTTGTTTCTGTTAATAAGCCGGGATTGACGAATTTCACATCGAGCGCTCCTGTAACAGTGACCAAGTGCTGCTGAACCCATCTGTCAAGGTTCCGCGCTCACGTGATCCGTCGTTAATTAAAACATGACGAAGCTGGATCCAGGTCCCTCATCAGCAGGTGACACAGTGAGTCAGGCAGAAACGGCGGTGTACGACGGGACTTTCATTCAGCCTAAGTACACAAGCGAATTATTTATTTAATTTAACCTGTTTTGCTTCATATGGTATTGGGTTTGCGAGCAGGAAAGAACGCACATATATGCTTCCGTTCGTGGTCCACAAGGAGAAAGAGGTGTACACATTAAATTGTGTTTGCGTGTGATTACGAGCCTTGCCCTCATCCAAGGTCCCCATTCTGAATGCTGTAAGGTGTAGGCTGGAGCTGGTGGAGGCTGGAGCCACTCACAGAGTTCTGCTGTTTACGTGCAACAACAGAGCCTAAAACACAAATCTGAAAACCACAGACAAAAACCCAAGCAAAAGTCAAACGATCCAGAGAGGTCTGTCTGACACAGAGATGACACAGCAGGGTGTGGGACAGCAGGGCAACAAGAACGGGTGGGGTTAGTGGGGTCAAAAACGAAAAAAAAAAAAAAGGAATGCAGCACTCAGTATCCTCCGTACAAACAAGAGTACTTCACATCGAGTGATAATCAATGCGGTAGTTAAATAGCGTCTTAATCGTTATATCCAGGTGTGGTTAAGGACGTGCTCATGGGCTGGGGGGGGGGGAGCTGTGGCTGGATGGGGTCGTGAAACTGTCTAATCTGTGGTCATAACTTTGCCCCACTAAGTGGCTGCGCCAGATGGCAGTTTTTGGTTAGGGACTGTGTGTTCCACAGAAACATGGGAAACTCTGCAGGTGGGAAGTGCAGCATCTTACACAATAAGACACAGTGCTGAAAAACAGGACGTCAAAGAACACTCTGAGCTGTCACTGAGAGAACAGTCTCTTGATTGCTGTGATTATCAATGAAAAGGCCGTTGAAGGCAATTGCTCTGTTGATCAATAATAAATTACAGAGCCGTTTTTCCCTTGCGGTGATAAACAGTTTTTTCGTGTTGTTTGTGCTGCCCCGCGTCACGCCTTCCTCCACTGTGTTTTACAGTGCGCCCTTCACTGCACGATTCCCCCAGAGGTCCCTGGCGAGGTTGAGTTTAATTAACACTGCCCTGTATTCAAGTCTCCCCAGAAAAGAAAAAGCCAACACACAAGCACGTGGATAGTGAATCATTTAGCGAAGTAAGAAGGTCACTTTGTCCTTCGCTCATTAGCCAAGGAGGTTTCCTCTGTGGCAAAAGTGATTCCAGTTGCGAAGCGGCTGTTTTGCCAGAGGCTCGAAGCCCATGCAGACCCAGTAAATATCGACCTATACAAATGATTGAGGTCGAACGGCATATGCTCTGTGGTTAGTCGCCCCAGAGTACCGTACGTGGGCTATGGACGCTTTCATATTGAATAATTCATGTCGATAATGAGGTCGCGTTCTCATATCAATATGGGCGAGTGACTTCTCCTTAAAGCAGGGAGGAACGGTGGTACTGGTCCCAGCAGAGGTGAGGCCGCTGTGAGGGGGGTGTGCAGGCCATGCATCACGTCTGCATTTCCAGTGAGTGCTTCATCGAGGGGGTGTGGGGGTGACAAAGCCTGAATTTCCTGGTGGACTTCTTTCACGAGTGTCTGCACGCTGTAATACGTAGCTGGGCTTTCTCTTGCCTTGTGTTTTATATTGAGGCAAATTTCTTTATGTTTGTGGTGCAGAAGTCACAGAAATCATGGCTAAGAATAGAAATATAACAATTAGTAAATATCATTCGGGGCTGCCTTCACTCCTACCAAGTGCGTCACTGCATTGCAGAAGGCCTTCTAGTAATTTCTGGGAGAAACCTCAAAGCGTTGCATTCGATTTCCATTTTAAAGGCTCTGCTGATACCACCATGGGAAAGTGATATTTTATCTGGCGTCACACATTCCATTTCACCCATAAGACAGCCCACCCGCGGTCGCTTGCCTGGGCCTCTGTCATGCTCCTCTTATGATCCTAGTATTTTTCTCTTGATGTGCTGGTTTTCCAAAATCACTCCGTCGGAGAGGACTCGTCAGAGAGGGGTGGCAAACACGGGATGCGCAAAGGAAGCTCTTTCCCCACGGGGTAATCCCCATCGATTGGCCCATTTGCGCTATACAAAGAACACAGCGCGTTCTGTTTTAACACAGAGTCCGTCATCTTGGGCCCCTTTGATGGAGGCTTTCTGTGGGCTCCATCTGAAATATGAGCTCTGCTGCTTCTCAGCATCACTCCTGTTGGACAGTCTGGCACAAAAACCAAGGAAACCAAATCTGTCACTGATCCAAAGGAAAAAAAAACACAAGCAAAGAGCAGTCTTGAAACAGTGTGTGTTATATACTGATATTCTGGCAGTGAGTGCACACACACATAGGAAACAAACACACGTGTTGCCAAAAAATAGAACAGGAGAAACTTGTAGAAATCACACAAGACTGGCTGTAATTAGTTTTGATTTATGCCTGGGCGTCTCTTCAAACTGAATATTATCTCCAAATATCCGTCGGTAATTAAGTCAGGTGAATTACCAGTTTTTCTTTTCGCTCTCTGTAATATGGTGACATTTCTGCAGCAGCAGGGATCATTAATAGAAGTGCCTCACTTTATGCATTTTTAAAAATTCTGTTTCTGTATTTATTCCTCATACTAACTAATGTTTCCTTAATCCAACAATGAGTCATTCAGTCAGCTTGCTGTGTGCTGGTTATGAAACGCTCACTCCAGGACGTAAGAGGCGTGTTATGTTTTTTCACGTCGGTTGTACAGCCGCGGCCCCATAGCAGCTGACGGCAGGCGATCGGGATCCCTTAGCGGCAGTTCCGCTTTAGCCTGTGTGCCTCTGTTCACGGGTCAGAATGACCGTTGGTGTGAGAAGTGCAGAGTGTACCGTTTGTTGTGTGTGTCCAGGAAAGCTCTCCCAGGGCAGGATACTGGGATATTGCCCAAGGTAATATACTGAACAGGTATAGTGGTGCGAGGAATTTGGGGGAGAGGAGCGGAGGAGGGGAGGAGGGTGCTACCTGGAACATGTGTGCTCACCTGGCCAGGCTCACACTGACCACATTTCTGGATTGTCGTTGAATGACCCCACCCCTGCCCCATAGCCTGGTTAACAGCCCTAGATGTTGCCAAACTGCAAAATCTTCTTTTAGCCCCAAACAAAGTGTAGGAACTTGGCTTGTGCAAGTCAGATAGTGACTGCATGGATTTTTTAAGTGTTAAAACAAGAGGTTTTGTTAGTGACTCTCAGAGGGTCCAGATGAGAGGGAATCAGGTTTATGGCCAAGTATGTTTGTCACATGCAAGGAATTTGTTCTCTGCATTTAACCCACCCCCCGTGGAGAGCAGTGGGCACCCACTCGCAGTGTCCAGGGAGCTAGCTTATGGAGTTCCTAGTCATATCTTTGATCCATCTTTTAGTAAATATTCAGCGGTTAAGCTGTGTGATATACTGTAGCGTGGAGGAATTCCATAAAGGAGGTCACCCTTGACCGTTGTAGAGTACCCACTGGTGTCGGACAGGGATGAAACAGACTTGTCCTGCATCTGGGACGTGTGTAGAGGACTGGTCCCAGCAAATATGCACCTGTGACCCCTAAAGATCCACATCAGTGTTGACAGGGCTGCAGCGGAGGACGGTCAAGGTGAGGCTGTGTATGAAAAGGGAAAGTCCTCGGTACTTTGATTATACAACAGCAGCTAAAGGAAGTGATGGGTGAAACCGGGCAGGTTCAGGTGAACACTGAAATGCACGCACGCGCACGCACACACACACACACACACACACGCACACATACAGACACACACACACACACACACACACAGACACGCTCTCTCCCCCTAAAAACTGCTAAATACTGTGAAGAGATCAACTTTTTGAAGCAGACAGAAGTTTCTCAGCAGAAATCTGTGAAGATTCCATGCCGCCCACTTTAAATGTGGCTGACGTCACGCTTGACCCTCAAGTCAAAGTTCTCTGCTCCTTGAAGTCCCGTGCACCCCCACCACCTCTGTTGCTACACGTGTCACGCGGGTGGAAATCAAGGCAAGCGCACGCCGTTCTGAGATCAAAAAAAGCTGTAATTGGTTTTAGATTCAGTAAGAGGTGGTGTGATTGCCTGTCTGAGCTGGTGAGGATTAAAAAGGCCCGCCGACACCGTGAGCGTAAGTCACCACATTCCCTTCTGTGGCAGTTTCAGCCTCGCCCAGCATTCCTAGTAATTGGTGTATTAGCGGGCATCTTCCAGCCTGGTATGGGGCTCTCAGTTCAGTAGATGCTATTGGAGAAAGCCTTTCTTTCTCTAACTGGGTCATTTAGCTACTCTGAAATACTGATAATAATTCATGGAGCTCCGAAACATTTCTAAAATTCAAAATCTTGATTCTTCTCCATGTGGGGAACGTTGGCACTCCTCTGTCCTGGAGTGCCCTGAAGAAGGTTTAGAAATCTGGCTCACGAAGTGGAAATAACAGGATCATGTTCAGAAAGGACACCCTACCCCCTTAAGGAGTGTGACTCACCATTTGCTCCAGTTGACCTCGGGGAAAGAGGAAGCACAACAGGCAGAGGGTGCGTGCATGAGGGTGCTGGGACAGAACAGATCGGGATGGGACTGGGATTTGCCTGTCCTGTAACCCTCAGTGGATAAAGCCAGGAGGTAGAACAACACCAAGCCACCCAAACGGACCACTTACCAAACAGCAGCTGAGGAAAACAGAGGCCCTAACACTGTACTTCCTCACTACCATATTTTTAAATAAGTACATTTTCACATTCGGTGTGCTTGCAGTTTTTGGACACTGTCATTTTGAGTCAAGTTGTCTCAAAGGCCCAAGCATCAGTGTCTGTAAAATACACTTTATTACATTTCAGATAATCCACACTTTGGCTGTGGCATTCTTACAGTTCTGACTTGAGTGAAAATGTACAAAACCCACTTTCCCCAGTTTAGTAGTACCGAGGGCCTTTACCTTGCAGATTGGTAGGAGTCACACTTGGAAGCCCCATGTCACCTGCCCCTAGGCTGTGTGTGTGCGTGCCCCGTGTGTGTGTGTCACTGACCTGTGGTTTCCGTGGCGTCCAGGCTGCCAGCGAGCTGCTCAAGTAGGCGGGCCCGTGCCGCGTTGCGCTTGTGTTTCTTCCCCTCGTAATGCTGCTGGGCCATCAGAGGGTTGTTGAACCACGCCCCGCACAGGCAGCAGAACTTCCCTGCCTCGCCATTGGCCAGGGGTGCCCACGTGGGGGGGAGAGGCAGCGGCAGCAGGGGTGGAGGCGGCGGGGGCGGTGGGACAAGAGGGAGCGCCAGGGGCAGGTCAAGGGGCTGCGGCGTTCCAGGGGCGGAGTCTGCGTATCACATAGGACACACGGCAGTGAGCACGCCGCTCCCACAGCGGGCAGCTCATTCTCACTGTAAATGTACCACTGAAAAACAGCAGTACATCATTCCGGCTTATGGCGGAAGGAAAAGTGATTTTTCAAGCTGTAATCACAGAAAGTCATTGAGGCAACTGAGGTAATTCTGCCTCTGAACATTCTAGAATGGTCTGACTAGAAGGATAATCTTTTTGTAGACAAGTGAGACTGTTACCCTGGTGACTGACCCCCAACAAACACAAGAACATGTAGGAGAACCATACCAGCTAACATACAGGGAGAAACAAGAGTTAAAAAACCTGGAAGTATAAGGGGGGTAAGCAAAGTCTTTTGTGGCAAAATGTCACAGAGCTGTGTGTATTTTTACTGTTGTTGTTAGAAGCTTTTTTGAAATAATCCTCTGAGATCAGTGAAATCCATTATCGTTGGAAATAACATGCTATGATGTTTGATTACTGAAAAAAAGTGGTTTCTCTCCACGCCCTCAGATTCAGCGGCGGGCGAGTCTGGCCCACGAAGTGTGTGACATACAACTGGCATTATTCCATTAGCACAACTCTGCCAACGCCTGCCCTTCTGTCAAGTGCCCGATCTCGACAGACCACCGCCGTGCATCGCGGTGGCGAGGAGATTGAGTTCTCATGTTGGGAGTCACTTCGCTGCCATAAGTCTCAATGAGAATGAATCAGGGGCCACTTAGCAGAGCACGTGGCCGTCCAGCAGTAACCCAAAAATGATGTTCAGCGCCGTTCGCTTTGCTTCCTCATCATGTTCCGCGCAGTCCGCCGACGCTGCCCTGAAGCGCACAACAAATTATGCGGCAAAAATGCAACAAACAGACTGGGAACAATAAAAGTTAATAACAACGTAATGTGAAGTCATAACAGCTATTAATATTATATGGCTTTAAATGTCACTGTGGGAGAAGACCGGGGACAGAGAAGAGAAGCCGCTAAGATGTGTGTTCTGTAATGTGTTACGGATATGACACGTTTGGGACTAACTGGCTGGCCCGCCCTATGAGCACGCAAAAGTGCCCCATTCAGTGATGCCATGGAACCGTTCCCTGGTCTGCCACAAGACGGTCAAAGAGCTGAGAGGCATGTGTGTAAGAGCGTAGCTGGGTGAAAGATGCGTGCTCTGGGCAGACTGGGAGAAGGAGAGAGAGTGGGAGCAGTCATCAGGAGCCCTGTTCAAATTTACGGCAACGTTACGGACGAGGCGCTGAAACATTACAGGTCATGACAAAGCATCTAGCCGGAACATTCAGTCTTTAACGATTCAAAGTCATCGGCAAAGCACACCTATACATTATTAACGTGTCTCAGGGAAGCGCGGAGGACATTTAGCCCACCTGTCAACGTTTTGACAACGGGTTTCACACGTGCGGGAATTGTACTCGTGAGCCGTCGGAGCCCAGGCTCATAAATTGGAGTTTTAGTCGAGATTAAAATGAGAAGGGACCCTGGCGTGAGGCTGACCTTCTGTGCCTAAGTCTGATGAAGATCGGTGGGAGGGGCACCCAGGTCGCATAGCGCACTCGATCGCTGTCACCACGTTTGCCAGTAAGCCCCATCTGATGTGGCGGAGTCTCTAGCACTATTCTACTGCTCTACTGTCCTTACTGCTCCTTCTCTTCCAGGATCACAGTGTTCCTACATAGATGAGCAGAACGTAAGTTTGAATGAAGTCACTAGCTGATGTGATATCTATTTCCATTAAGTCTGATATTTTATATATAGAAGATATTGCCCCTTGATAAACTCCCCAATGGTATAAAGTTAGAGATGTTTTCCCCTCAATTAGTCCATTTGCTTCCTCAGTGAGCACAGACTGCTGCAGCAGGCTCTGTTCCCTCTGGTCTGTCTGAATCTTCGCACCCCCCCGCCTCCCCATGAGTCACACGTCCACGGGGCAACGTGTCATGTGTAAACAACCAAAACAGTGGAGCAGCACCGTGTTCTAGAAGGAGGAGGCTCACGTGAACGTCGCCAGATCGCCAGCTGCTTTCAAACCCGAGATTTCCTCCGAGGTTGGACGTGTCCCTGACGTCTGTAGATTGGCTCGGAGAAAATCGCTTTAAAACTTTCGGTCGTGACCCGACTGAACCGACGTTTTCTGGAATTACTGGTGTCGCCTTCTTTCATACCAGAGGTATGGAACACAGCCTCGTTAGTCTCACAACAGGCTGGCGATAACAGACTTCTCCTGTCACGTGGGCAGTTTCTCAAACTTAATGGTTTCGTTGACTTTGAACCGAGCCGATGTTCAGTGACCTCTTCCAATATAAGCGCTTTAATCATGATGTTGGGGAAACTGACCTCTCTGGTCTCCTTGTCATGAGGAGGATGCCAGAATTTGCATTGTGACGCCAATCAAGCGCTGGATGATGGTTCTTAGCTTTCTATTATGTAAATTTTATTAAAACTGACAAGTAAACTGAAGACTGTCCAGGGCTGTACTCATCACATATGAAACATCAGAACCTGTGTATGATCTGGATCACACCGCCAAGACCTCCTCACACGAATTTAAGATTCCTCCATTATGCGCCAATAAAAGAACAATGTAAAGACCCCCCCGCAGTGCTACTGTCAATTCCTCTGTCTGTATTGCCTGGAAGTGCCAGTCAGAGATGTGTCCAAAGCACCACTTCAGGTGTTAGTGCACCTCAAAGGACCAGGTTGTTTAAAACGGAACCAATCAAAGTGCCTTTTGTGAAATTCGGCTGAAAAGTTTGTGATTACCTGTCCGATGTGCGCAGTGGCGGTTAGGTCAGCTTACCCCTTCCCTTACTTCCAACTGCCAGTTGCTGTCCAATCCCACAAACACACGAACATGACTTCAAGACTCTGGGAAAACGTTGTTCTGACCTCATTTTGTGGTAGGAATATTATATTTTTTTGTCAGAGGTCTCCTAGTTACAGGCCCTGTCATGCCTGAAGGCAGAAGCCATAAGCTTAGAGTCACAGTCGAGAGTCTTTGTTGCATATCGTTGCATAATATGAGCATTAAAGACCAAAGACATCAAGATTTTTTTACTCGTATTTTAAATTGACCTTTGCTGAAAGATGCATTATACTAATTTTTTCCCACTACACGTAAAATCCTTTCATTTAGTGCAATACTACCTTTCCCATGTGTTCCATTTTAGTTGAGGTGGATCTACAAAGTCTTGATGATGAAGAAGAGGTGGACATTCTGTGTTGCACCCCCTTGTCTCCCCTTCCTATGACCACCTAAGAAGGAATGAGGAACCTCATCTACTCTGAGATAGAATATGTGAAACTGGAGGAAGAGTTTTGAGCCTGGCCACTATGGAGAGGCATGTAGGCATTATGGACGGGGGGGGGGGGGGGCAGTACGGGGGGGTGGGGCGGGGGGCGGCGCTCCCAGGACCAGGGGTACCCCCGTAGCGTGTGTCTTGACGTGGTATTGGGACAGGGCCCCAATGGGTGTGGGGAAGAAAA